>APFE030162831.1:29156-85612 GCA_000404065.3 Pinus taeda
GCATGTGGACAAGACCAGGCACCATGTCTGTATAGAGTAGGCCAAGGTTATTGCCAAGGTGGCTCAGTTCCATCATCGTAAGTTAAGGGAAGCTTTAGAAATTGAGAAAAGGCCTATCAATCTCAATAGAGATGATGGCTGGAAGGTAAGTAGGTGTTGGATCCCCGCCCTGTCTTCTTAGTGTTTCTTCCCCCCCCGCCCCCTTGGTTCTTCTGTTGTTCTTGCTTCGTGCCCCCTGATTCAGTCGGATTCTTCCTCTTCCGCCTTGAACTAGGGTTTCCTTTAGATTTTCTCTTGTCATTCTCCTCCTTTGTTTCCTTGGAGCTCTTCCTGGTTGATTACTTTCGTAGTGTTCATATAGTATATTCTCCTCTATCATATATATAGATATATGATTGGTATATTCTCCTTTATGTGCTTATGAGCATTATTATTAATTGTCTACTTAAGTTTAGGTATATGTTGATATAGATATATATATACAAAATTTCAGTTATTATTCTAATTTGATTATATGATTTCTTGGCATTGAAGGGGGACCTTCACCAGCATGGTTAGTTAATTATTTAATGCATTCATAAGGACTTATTATTTCGTAGTTAATTATTTTTAGTCTTGGTTCTAATTTATTCATTTTATCTACATTGATATTTATATTCGTTTCTTTACTACATTTTATTATTTTTATTTGCATTCATAAGGTCATTACTATTACGTAGTTAATTATTATTTATTCTAGGTGCTAATTCGATTTATCTTATTTACATTGATATTTATACTCTTATCTTTATTACATTTTATTACTTTTATCTAATCATCTCTTTAAATTAGCAATAAATAAATATAGTAGGTCTAGATATCTTTTAACAATTTGTCATTAGTTTTATGTTAAAAATAATATATATATATATATTAAACTAGTTAATAAACTATCTTATTAATTTTTCAAACTAACTATTAGAGTTTAGATGTTCCTGAAATTCATAATAGTATTATTAATTAACAATTTAAACAATTCTATAAGCAGAGAATTTTAAACAAATTTAACTTTTTAAAATAACCATAAGGATTAGTAATCTCTTAGTTTACCTTAAGTTTATATATATATTTAGTAAATGAATTACTAAATGAATAATTTATAGCTCTAATCTTACCATTAAAATTATATATTTATAATATTATTTCAACCGATTTTTTTGATTAATTTTGACTAAGAAAGTATATTATTAAATAATTCATTTTTAGTTATATGATAACCGTTGGAATTATTATATTTTTTGATGCTATTGCACCTAACTTATTTATTTATAGAAATAGAATAATATATTATTAGATCTTAATATTATAAAAATATAAATAATATTAAATTTATTTATATAACTTTGACCTAGACTCTAGAGTCCAAATTAGCCGTTAATTAGCCGTTATGTAGCTGTTGGAGTCTCTGCTCAATCTATTTAACACGCTAAGCCAGATATGTGTCTTCAGCTTGTCCTCACGATGAACCACACTAGTTGGTTCGAAATGCGTCGACAATGATCTTTTTTATGTTAACACGCTAAGCCAGATATGTATCTTCAGCTTGTCCTGACGATGAACCACACTAGTTGGTTCGAAACGTGTCGACAATGATCTTTTTATGTGATTTACATCGAAGCTCTTCTTACAAATATATAAAAATATTAAACAAAAATATTCGTGAACAAAAACAATATGCTTATAGTGGGTGGTGGGCCCTTCCTCACCTCCCCTCAGCCCACGTGACTTCACACTAAAACTTTCGCATGCATACCAAAGGTCTAATTTATCATAAGCTCATTACATAATAGTTTTATGTTCAAATCTTTTATTAAATAAAACCATCATGTTCTATGAAATGGTGCCAGGTCATCTCGGGGATCAAACTTTTAGTCTATCTCGATATTTTTGTCCCGAGACGGGAATTGCCATGTGAGTTTGGTTTAATTTATACTTAAAAAAACAATCATGGAGTGGGCCCTACCCTCTCCACCCACTTAGGCACCCTCATCTACTCATGAAGGTCTCCCCTAATACTTAATTAATTATATGCATAAAGCCCACAACAGATATAAGGCCTTACGTTGACTTCCACCTAGGATTATTATTTTTATTTTTAATTAATAAACAAAAAAACAAGCCCAAAATCATGAGGCGTATCTCATGATTTAAGGAACAAAATCAGAAATATGGAAACAACTATTTGACCAAATCTAGAAATTAAATACCCCTAAAATTTAGCATAAATAGGGTTGTGAATTTGCAACAACCTGATTTTTTAAGTGAATTTTAGGATAAATCTAACCAGAAGAATTTTTTGCTATCAGATTTGTTTCTAGACTATATTTTTGCCAATAATATTACAAGATAAAGTAATTGATAGTTAAAAGTTTGTTTTTATTAATTTATTAAATTGAATTTTTATTAGAATGCTTGTTTCAAATGTTTTAATTATGGGTTATGTTTCCCATTTTAATATGTTTTTAATTATAATTCTTTTATGGTTTTGTAGATTTGGTTGAACAAAATCATGACCTGGAGCCTCAAAAGTTTGGGATTGGAGTTACAAAGGAAATTTAGAAATTTTCCTGATCTCAAAATTAGAAATCAAAATATTTGTTTTACTGTTCTGAAACAACTCTCTTTTTTTATAATGAAAATGTAAATTATGAATAATTACTTTATAAAGGAGTGAGGGGTTCTACTTTATGCAAAAGAGAATATTCTTTACATTATTGTAAAGTTTTTTTCTTTTTTTCTTTTTCCTGTTGAATTGGATAGAAGCTCATATCTAAGCTTCTAGACTTTCAATTTCTGTAGCAGAGGGGAGATTGTACATTATTGTAGATCAGTCCTTTGGAGGCATAGTTTTAGACTTCAGAAAGGTTGTTTAGAGGATTTTATAGCAAGAAGAATAATTTAGAAGGATGAGTTTTTGTTTGTATTTTAATTTAAATATTACTATTTGATTTTAATACGATAATCTTTAGTATTGATTTCATATTTGCATGTTGATTTTCTTTAAATGTGCACTATTGTGTTTAATGCAAATTCTTGCGTTGATTTGAATATTTTGAATGTTATTGTAAGCCTTAGAATATGATCATGTATATAAATGAATCTCTAGTAACTAATTGCTCATAAATTTATTAATATACATTGGTTTAGTAGTCACAAAAGCATGATAACTATTTCCATGGTATAGAGACTTATTCTTGATCATTTCCAAGCTGTAATAGTTCTTTGAAAAAAACATGCATGACACTAAATAACATTGATTACTATAACTACCACTGTAAATCAATATTAATCATAAACCACATGTTAAATTCCCATTATTTTTCTAAACTATTGCAGTTGGTTAATAGAAACTACTTTCTATCTACTAGGTTAGGATAGTCTTTTGTTTATGTTTTGCATCGTTACATAGAATTGCATTTAGATTTATTTTTAATTTATTTTAAATCAAAGTCTCCTTACACAAGAGAAAGAAACCCTATGGCCTAAATGAGCCATCATTTCAACTGACCTGAAAAACTGCCTCTTTCAAGTGGTCACAAAAAGGGAAAGTCTTTTTTTTTCCTGTTAATATAAGTAAATATTATCATACACTACCAGATAAAAGTTAAATCCACAATTAGATTTATGCATTTAGATTATTTTAGATTAGAATATACATTTAGTTTAGGCTAGTTTAGTTTGAGGCAACCGGGCCCATAACTAGTTGAAATAACCATCCCAAATAGAAAAAGGTATGATTAGCGCCCTGTCCGGGTGATTTCCTTAATGTTGGATGTGGTTAATTTTGGCCATCAACATTTTTGGTGCTAGAAGGAGGGTCTGAACCTTCTACAAGCTGACCCTTTGAAGTTGTTTGTTTTATTTTTTTTGTTTCCTTTTCAATGGCTCCCTCTAAAATTCCCATTTTGGGTTGCATCTCTAGGAAAGCATCTTCCAACACTCCAATGGAAATAGTAAGACTCTTCTTGAACATAAAGTTTGATGCTAAGGGAAAAGTTTCTGCATTTGATTTTATTCTTTAGTTTATGGAAAATTGTAATGATTATGATATTAACGAAGGTGTGATATGTAGTATTTTTACTCTTACTCTCATTGACCAAGCCAAAGAGTGGTGTGCTTCATTTCCAGTTGCCTCTGTACATAGCTAGGATCAATTTACAAGAATGTTCGAATCTTGCATTTCAGGACTATGATTTTGACAAGGTATGTCTTGAACTCGAGAATCTATGCATATTTGAAGGTGAACCTTTAGAATATTTTTTCACTAGATTCAAATTTATTTATTTTAAATTTCAATACCAATATTTACTTTTCGACATTGAATTAATAGGATAGTTTCGACATATTATTTATCTTGTATTTGTAATAGTTGTAATGAACTGACATATATGAATTTTCTAAGTGTATTTATTTTTGTTGATGAACCTGTTGTTTCTAGTGGCATGGTTAATCCTGTTTAAACAAATAATTCAAAAATTGTTAATAAACTATCTTAGGAAAACATTATTACATCCAATAAAAATAATTTTAAATCATAATAAAAATGTTGTTTGTAATGAAAAATATGACCATGAACTAATTGCTCAAATTAAAAACATCAACAATGATGATCCTTTTAACAACGTGCTTCGTACAATAAATTTTACTAAGTTTTCTGTCAATGACTTTTAGCCACATGATTCATAATAATTAGATACTCATTCTCAGGAAAATGTAGTCAACCAAATTCATGACATTCCTCAATTCATTTAAAATTCTAGTGAACCTAATATATGTGTGGAAAATAGTCATGAAGAAACCGAATTGGAAACTCAAGCATGAATATATAATTTTAATGATCACTCTAAAGGAAGGGGGGCATTTTGTTTCATCTGTTTCGAAATCCATTTCACTTTATACCTTGATCTTTTTGCTAAGGATAATTCGTTTGATAATCACTTAGTAGTTCCTCTACACATAAATTCCTTTTTAGAAAATAAGGGATCTACCATAATTCTAATGAATGATGAATTACTTGTTAGTTTTGATTTGGATAAAGAAATATTAAGCAATCATGCCTTCAACAACTCTGAGAATTTTCACCCATGTGCATAGGATAATTCTTCTTGTTTTGATTTATCTTTTAGAAAGGAATATATTTAACACATTTGTGGTAAAAATTTGGAGATTGATTATATTATGATGTTTCATCCTTTGTTGTTGAATATATCAAATTCTCAATAGTGACAATCCCCAAGTTGAATTTATATTACAAGATGAGGTCTATTCTCATATTGATAAAGCTAAAATTGACATTCATTTTTAATCTTCAAAAAATCATAGCGACTTCAATTTTAAGAAGAAGAATCCATTCCCATTTATGATTCTAAGGTCATCAGTCAAGTTCCTATTTTTTGGCATGATCTTGAACTTCTTCCACAAGTAAGTGTTAGTACTAATATTGACTACATCATTTATATGAATACTTGTGAAAAGGAAATTTTTGCAAACAAATACCTAGCGTGTTGTAACTTTAATGTAAATAATGATGTAAATTTATTATATATTCTTCATTTGTTATGGGTTTTTATAGATTTATATACAACTCATATTTTTCAATTTATTTTATTTTATTTTACGCTAGTATATTGAGCACTCAATTATTGAAAATTCTCTAAGTGCATTAGTGGAAGAACATCAAAATAATTTTCAAAGCTTGGATTATGAGCATCAAGACTTTAAAATATTTCAATTACAATTGATGTTTATGTCCTACTAGCTTCTTCTGGAATGAATCTTCCACAAGCTTCAACATTTGAGAATGTGTCATTTCGAGCTTGCAAGCTATCTTATCTATCTAAACATCTTCTGAGACATTGATTAGATTTCCATCCCAACTTTGATGATCCATTTGAAAATAGTTTGGAAAAATCATTTAGAAAGAAGATTTCTGATAATTCTCTTCCTATTATATATAGTACAACCTTTCTCAATAGGGTGAGTAGAGTGCGTTCCAATCATCTTTTCATTCCAACAATTTCAGAATGATTTCCATGATAGAATTGAAATATGGTTGGAGAATTCATTTCAAACAAGATTTCCTATAAATAAACTCATTCTTTTCTTAAATATATTAAAATTAGATGTAGATATTTGTAATTTGTCCTTATATTATTTAATACTCACTAGAATTTATTTAATACTGATTAAACTTGTGCTACTAATTCCATATGTACATTTGGCTACAAGGATAAAATAATTTGAATAATTTCATTGGAAGTTTCATTTCACTTAGTCCTAGGTGTTCCCTCTAGAATAGAATAGAGTAGGATAGGAATAATAGTTTTATTTCTTTTCTTTTTTCTTCTTTTACCTACTGTTGATGGTGTTGGACACACCAACATTTAGGGGATCTCCCCGATATAAAGTCCCAACTAGACCTCAAACCGTTTGGAGTAGGATTCCCAGCAATGGCTAGTAGTGTAATGCCTTGACCGCAGTAAGTACGATAAATTTGAGAGAGAGCAAGTGTGTGACCCTGCATAGAGTTAAGTGTGATGCATGAAGGTTCTAACACATGGAGGGGAAAAGGAAGTGTGCCCCTTAGAAGCCTGTAATAGTACGCAACTTGAAAGGGACACATGAGCAGAATGACATCACAAACTAAAATGTGGAATAGTCCACAAATTAAAGTGACAAGTTAATCCAACAACACACATTCAACATGATTCGTACAATTGCATACAAAGTAGTTCATAACAAAAATCATAAGTTAAACAACATAAATTCCTAAAGAAACCAGAATAGTCCAACTACAATAATAAAATATGCATGAAAACGTGTTGGCTCTGTTGTTAATATTATAAGTGAAAGTTCCATCCATACATACACCATTGAAAACCACTAGCCCCAATAGTGGACCATTATAGTCAAGAACATATGCTCCTCCAAAGAATTATACTTGCTCTATGCCGTGGAGAAGCTAAGGTTCGTCACACTGCTCCCAAGCCTTTTCTAAGCCTAAGCTTAGCCAAAAGCTTGGCTCACAAAAGCCTGTTCTATGAGTTATGAAGTTCTATTTATAATAAGGGGTGGGGTGACCCTTGACATTCCCCTTTGTGACTCTTTGACTACCTTCACGACTCTTCAATTTCCTTACAAGTAACTCATTACATAACATGATGACCTTTCATATTCCACTAATGAAACTTAGGATTTCACTTACAACATATTTACAAATAATATTACAATTTCCACATGTACCCATGTAAGAAAAAATAGGTTAGAGATAGCCTAACAAGACAAAACACTACGGCTCTGAAGTTTGGGGAAAGACCAACTTAGCAACCTACACTTGGTGCTTCTCGGTCACATATTGATGCCAAGCTTGGTACTGTGTGATGATGTCCCCAAACTACTCGATGGTGTCTTTCTAGTAGCGGATTCTTGCCTCCACGGAATCCGGATATATGGTTTTGGAACATGTATCTAGTTCGTTCTAAATCATGTGCAACATGGTGTTTACCATGACCAGACCACCAATGTACTTCTGCATGTTATGTGCGCTCAGCTCCAAGTCTTCCCTGGTGGCCTCTCGCCTTAGCTGCTCCATGTACTCATTGATCTCTAGCCATAATTGGTTCTTGGGTTTATCCTCAGTGAGGGAACCGATTGATGGGATCCCATGCATTCTCACCATAATATCCAAACTGTTGTAGAACCATGAATATGAGGCTCGTATGCTGCTAATGAATGGGGTGAGCTATTCATAGTTTTGTATCAACATCCAGATGTTTTCTTTCTCCAGCTCTACCTATGGCTTCATCTTCTTTGCTAAGTGAAGCGGGGCCCCTTTGTACCTCATTGTCCACTCATGTACATGGGTGATGGAAGCATGTATGTTCTTGAGATTTTGAACAAACTCTTTTCTCCATTGTTGTAAGCCGTGCACATGGACAAATCTTTATGCACGGTGAAAAATATGTCATAGAAGTTTCACATGGTACTCTCAAGTGCTGATACTTCATCAAGTATCGCTTTCCTCATCTCTCCCATTGTGGAAAATACACTCTTCTCTTGAAGTTGTTCTGCCTCTTGCCTGGAAGTCTGCAATTTATTTTCCAGTTGTTCATTGTCAGCAACCATTAACTTAAAATTTGAGCTGGTTTCTCCTGCACAGGCAAACATGGCATCGATAAGGGAAGTTGGATGCTTCCTGATGTCTGGCACTATCACCCTTTCCTTGATGAATGTAGGTGATGCGTGATCATACATAAATTTCTTCCTCCACACCTGTACAATCCTCTTCTACAACTCATCAAATGATAGATTGTACACGTCCTTGACAGGATCATCATCAAGGAGAACAACTTCTCCTTTTTTGCTCGGGATTGGTTCTGACTTTGGAGGTGGTGGAGACTGAGAGATGACCTCTGGTGCTTTGGGAATGAGGTTAGTGTCTTCATTCTATGGCTCCTTCTCCAACTCCATGTTTTTCACTTCAATCAGTTGCTCATTCTACTGAGAAAGCTCCTGATCCTGCATCTACTTACCCTCTTCCACAACTACTGGTTGTTCCGACTCATGGATATGTATGGGCACTGTTTTCTCCATCATTGAGACCTAACTTTCCTCTTCCTCCTATTTTTTATTCTCTTTTCTTTCTCTGCTCCTTAGCTCCTATTCTTCCTTCAACTTCTTCTCCATCTCCTGTAGCTTCATTTCTACTTCCTACATCCTTTTATTTTATTTCTTCCTTTGCTCTAGTCTCTTTCTCTGTCTCTCCCTCTTTTCCTCCGCTGCCAAAGATGCTTTCTCTTTGATAGGATATGGATTCATCTTGTAACTTTTCTCTTCCTATGGGTTCTCAACAATCTTCCTCTTTCCCTTGTCCAACACTAGATTGCTTCCTATTGCTGCTGTTATTGTTGCCTCCTATGTTGCTGCCATGTTCAGAGAATATTTCCAAACTATTTCAATAGTGACCAGTTCATTGAGTCTAGAGGCATCATAACAGTAACTCCAAGGGTCCTCCTCCACCTAATGAAGTGTCCTGTGGATCCATGGAAAGTACACTCTCTTATAATGGTCCTTGCAAATATTGTAGGGATCATACGGATTAAAGTCTTTGGTGCTAAACTCGAATCCTACTATCTCCTTATCTTTGACATTTGCATCCTTCAAGCTCTTAATCTCATACAATATGTTCCACAAAGGAAGAATAGGCCATGGCACTTTATTCTTCCTATGTAGTCCTACTAACAACCCTGTGGAGAGGTGATATGTGCATGACCAACTTGTCAGTGGCATACCTTGGTAGAAAATGCAAAGGCTTCTCTCCACCATACACTCTGATGAAGGTGCCACCTGGTGAGGCATACCAATCTAAAATGTTCACTATCTCCTCCATTGCTTCTTGGGACATGCAAAGGGGATCTGACTCAAAAATAAGCTTGTACACAATAGGACGATGAAATGTTCAGTTAGCTTCACCATCACTCCTCGATAGTTGCAGTCGGAAAGAAACTTGCAATAAACAGTGACAAAAGTCTCCTTAGGTGTCCATGTCCAATTCATGCCAGGGAACTACTGTTGGGTACAGATTGCATAAAGTACGTGGACATGTAGAATCTTTCTTGCTCATTCATAAGCGGATTTCGAGTGTTAGTCACATGGATCTTCAACTAATAAGCCAACAAGTTTGACCAGTTGAATGGCTTCCCATCATTCATCAATTGGTCCAACACGACTACCCAACCTTCAGGAAAGGTTTATGTGTTCTCTTGACCATATATTCTTCATGCAAAGATGATCAAGAATTGATAAGCCTTCCTGAGATACTTTGTCTTGTAAACATGATTAGGTGTCTGTATAAACTTGACGACTCTTTCATCTAGCATTTAACGATGTATCTAGTGTTCACAAAGCTGTGGGTGACATAGAAAAATGAATCCATGTGCTTCACTAGCTAAGGTAAAGGATACATCTACTGAAATTTCTCTGCCCTGAAGGTGGAAAGGTCTTTCCCCCTAACACTGCTCAAAGTCATTGTTTGTTCATCTGTGTGTGAGACTATCAACCTGATAATGTCCACACATGGCAAGATGGGGTACTTGCATGCAACCTTGTAAAAGTTTGACTAGTGGATGCTAATATAAGCCTATTGATCCTCTAAGTATTCCTTGAAATCCTCTACAAAAGTATCCTTGATTTGCTGCCATGTCAATGTTGTACCCTTCTCAATGAACAACTGAGTGTCTGCATAGATTGGTAGATTAACTAATATCTGCTCAAGTGCTTCTCGATTACTTCTCTCGGTGGTTTCCTTTGATGCAACTCTCTTGGATTCCATGTTAACTGTAACTGCTAGAGAGATGATCAACAACTATTGTACCCATGGGACATAAAGGACACTCATGGAAAGAAAATGTCAGCTTAAAAACCAAAGCAAATTCAAGATGACACCAAGCAACAAACCAGGCTCATGATGGGATAGACTGCAAAATTCTGGTTCACAAAGGTCACTGGCTTCCTATTGGAACTGCGTATTGCACAATCCCAGCAGTGAGTGGGGAGGCTTGCTAATTGGAACTGCGTAATGCTTAGTTTAGTCTTGGGCCAAGGCGAGGAGAAACTTCACATTGCATAGTCTCGGTGGCCAAGCTAGGAGGCTGGCTATTGGAACTACATAGTGCATAGTTGGAGTCAGGCTAGGACAACCTCTGTGCAATTCTAGAAGCAAACATAGAGGTCTTGAGCTCCTAAATTGCGCAATGCATGTAGTGAAAAGTGAGATCTGGGCAAGGGGAGACCAAATCTGCCCAAAGGAGTGTGAAATCGAGCATATTTGAAGGATGGTGTGATGCTGAGTGCAAATATGACTAAGTGATGATGCAAGTGAAATGAGTGATCAAACTGAAGGAAAACAAAGCACGTGAAGGGAGTTTCCTCAACAATGACCGTTGGTGAAAAAATAGGGTAAGACATGCGACACTTGGGAACGGAAATGAAAAACTTGGAACAACACTTTTACAAGCTAAAACAAGTTAAAATGCTAGCAGTCATTTAAGGAAACAAGTGAAACTAGAAAAGGAAGACTCACTCGGAAAATTGATGACGATCACACCGAAGGTTCCTTGATTCCTCGAGAATGACGAGCTCCAAAATCAAATGTGAAAATGAGCTCTAGTAGTGTCGATTAAATAGTTTTAGTCAATTGGTATTTATGACGTGCATGCCACAAATCAAGGAAAAAGCGACACTTGGTGGAAATTTCAAAAATAACTTAAGTGCCTCCTCTGGGCCGCTAAAAATAGATCCCCATTTTTTAGGGATGCTTTTGCTTTCTTTTTGCTTATTTATTTTTCGAGAAAAACTTCCATGCATTTCTCATAAATACTGTGCATTTCTGGGAAGAACCGAACAACTCTCTAGCTCATGCATTGCACAATTTATGAGCACAGTTGGTTCTGCACAATTTCTAGGTTGACTGGCTCTGGGCTGCCTTTCATGTTCTTCGCAATTTCCCAGCTCAAGGCTGGCTATCATATAGTGTTGTACAATTCTTGAGCTCAAGGCTCATTGTCAACTTGGAATGCATAATTCCGAGGAGCAAGGCTAGTTTCCCTCAAAGATTGTGCAGTTCTCTAAGGCAATCCCAAAACTGAATCAATAACAAGTCAAGAGACTGGCGTGTGGGTTACATAGTAAACCAAGTAAGAAAACACAAGCCAATATGCAAAGGATGAGGCTCAATCAAAGCACAAGTACCTAGATCAATGCAATATGAGCTATTGTGATTTAGAAGGAAGGCTCCAAAACAAAGAATAGGAAAACTTTTGGGGGGTGGATCATCAAATACTGGTGGGTTAGAAAGATCAATAGTAGATAAATCAAAATCATGATAAAATTAATGAATGAAAAGATCACGACAACCATGA
The DNA here is from genome assembly GCA_000404065.3 of Pinus taeda. Taxonomy (NCBI): domain Eukaryota; kingdom Viridiplantae; phylum Streptophyta; class Pinopsida; order Pinales; family Pinaceae; genus Pinus; species Pinus taeda. The sequence goes on from APFE030162831.1 coordinate 41,114, forward strand.
TCAGAAAACTGAAGATGATGGAAAGCGACATCTTCATGATCTGACGAATCATAAAAAGGGGATGATGAAAAATGAGAAATATCACCCTCTATGTTTTCGGAAATATAAGATGAGAGATTAGTGGATCAAGGAAGGTAGATTTGTCCTCTCCACACTCAAATGAAAAACTGGCATGTTCTGTGAATAATCAGGAATATAAACATCCAGAAATGAATTTTCACAAGATGGAATATAAATAATAGAATTGTTGAAGATGTCAGGATAGCGCAGATGAGGTACAAACAGAAGGAGGTCATCTTTCACCGTAGATTCTTATTCAGACTGTCACATGTACTCATAAAAAATGATAACACAGGTCAGCTTTCAACACCAACTCCATCCAGAACTTGATCCTCATGAACATCACATGTGAGACCTGAGATGGATGAACACAACACACCAAAATCCATAGGATCAAAGGAATCAAAGGATGGAGTTCGAGGAGATAAAACCACGTGAAAACCATCAGGGTTACAGTCCAAATTTGCACAGAAATATTGAGCAGGTGGGGTGGAAGGAGATGGTGACAGATCAACAGGTGGATTCTTAACTTCTCCCTCCTCGAGTTGCGGAGCTAGAGTTGTTTGATGAGAAGGGGACGTAAGGTTACTAGGGAAAGAAACCTTGTCTGTCTCATATTTAGAAGCACTAACACTGAGGTATGTGGGGAGAGGCTCGAAATATTCTAATTCATGTGGATTCTTATAAATGTGAACAAGACACTGAAATATTTCCTCCAAAAATTCCTAGTCAACTTCATCTTTAGAAATTTCATAACAATAGTGAAGAAAATGGTCATGAAAATATTGAAGAGATTCATCAGGTGATTTTCGCAATTTTAAGATTTTTTGATTAAGTGCTTTACTGTCATAAATAATGAAAGCACGACATAATTCACTGAAAATGTGATCAAAACAATGTATAGAGGCTGCAAGCAATGTGTGACATCATTTCTTTGCACGCCTTTCAAACATGAAAGCGAACAACCCACATGCAATGTCATCTGAGGGGAAATCACGCCTATTACAAAAGCCAGCAAAGGCAACTGTGTGCCTGAACAAGGGTGTTCCATTATCACCATTGAATTTATATTTGGACAAGTAATCTATAATTATTGTCGGTGCTTCAAAATCAACAACATGGGAAAAAGATGCAAGGCTTATGATTTCAACAGAAGTCATGACATATGTGCAGAAATTCAAAACAGTCTTCAAAGGCTCAAATTTTCATTTGGACCTCCTTCTAGCACCAAAAATGTTGACAATGCTAGACCCACCAATATTTAGGGGATCTCCCCAATATGAAGTCCCAACTAGACCTCAAACTGTTTGGATTAGGAGTCACAACAGTGGGTGGTAGTGTAATTTCTTGACCACAGTGGTGTGTAGAGGTAAGTAAGATAACTTTGGGGGAGAGTACGTGTGTGACCCTACAGAGAGTCAAGTGCAATGCATGGAGGTTCTAACACATGGAGGGGAAAATGAAGTGCACCCCTTAGAAGCTTATAATAGTACGCATCTTGAAAGGAACACACGAGCGGAATGACATCACAAGCTAAAATGTGGATAGTCCACAAATTAAAGTGACGGGTTAATCCAACAACACACATTCAACAAGATTCGTACAATTTCATATAAAGTAGTTCATAAGAAAATGCGTAAGTTAAACAAAATACATTGCTAAAGAAACCAGAATAGTCCAACTACAATAAAAACATATGCACGAAAGCATTTTGGCTCTATAATTATCATTATAAGTGAAAGTTCCATCCATACATACACCATTGACGACCAGTAGCCCCAATAGTGGAACATTACAGTCAAGAACACTTGCTCGTCCAAAGCAGTATTCACTTTACACCATGGAGAATCCAAGGCTTGTCACAATACTCCCAAGGCTTGTCATAATATTCCCAAGGCTTTTATAAGCCGAAGCCTAGCCAAAAGCTTGGCTCCCAAAAGCCTATTCTATGAGTTATGAGGTTTTATTTTTAACAAAGTGTTGGGTGGCCCTTGACATTCCCTTGTGTGACTCTTTGAATACCATCCTAACTCTTTAACTTCCTTACAAGTAACTCATTACATAACATGATGACTTTTAACATTCCACTAATGACAATTAGAATTTCACTTACAAAATATTTACAAATAATATTACAATTTCCACATGTACCCATGTAAGACAAAATAGGCTAGAGACAGCCTAACAAGGCAAAACACTATTACTCCAAAGTTTGGGGAAATATCAACTCGACAACCTCCACTTAGTGCTTCTCGGTTAGATATTGATGCCAAGCTTGGTACTATGTGATGATGTCCCCAAACTTCTTGATGGTGTTTTTATGATAGCAAACTCTTACCTCCATGGAATACGGGTATACGGTTTTGGAACCTGTATCCAAATCTTTCTGAAGTGTGTGCAACATGGTGTTGACCATGACTGGACCACCAATATACTTTTGCATGTTATGTGTGCTCAGATCCAAGTCTTCCCTGGTGGCCTCTCACCTTAGCTGGTCCATGTACTCATCCATCTATAACCATTCTTGGTTCTTGGGTCTAGCCTTGGTGAGGGAACTGATTGATGGGATCTTGTGCATTCTCACCATAACATCTAAACTGGTGTACAACCATGCATATGAGGCCTATATTCTGCTAACGAATGGGGCGAGCTGCTTGTAGTTCCGATCAACATTCGAACCTTTGCTTTCTCTAGCTCTTCCTACGAATTCATCTTCTTTGCTAAGTGAAGCAGGGCCCCTTTGTACCACACTGTCCACTCCTGTACATGGGCTATGGCAGCATGTATGTCCTTGAGAGTTTGAACAAACTCTTTTCTCCACTGCTATAAACCATGCACACTAACCACTGCTTTATGCACGGTGACAAATATGTGATATAGATTCTGCATGGTACTCTCAAGTCTTGATACTTCATCAAGTATCACCTTCCTCATCTCTCCCATTGTGGAAATCGCACTCTTCTCTCAAAGTTGGTATACCTCTTACTTGGAATACTACAAGTTCTTTTCCAGTTGTTCATTCTCGTCCAACATGAACTTTACATTTGAGTTGGTTTCTCCTACATAGGAAAAGTTGGCATTGGAAAGGGAAACTAGATGCTTCTTGATGTCTAGCACTATCACCCATTCTTTGATAAATGCAGGTGATGCATGATCATCCGGAAAGTGATTCCTTTGTGCCTATACAATCCTCTTCCAAAACTCATCAAATGATAAATTGTACACGTCCATGACCAAACCATCATCAAGGAGAGAAGCTTCTCCTTGATCGCTGAGAACTGGTTCTGACACTAGAGGTGGAGCAGACTAAGAGATGACCTCTAGTTCTCTGGTCATGAGGTCAGTGTCTTTATTCTGTGGCTCCTACTCCATCTCCATGTCTTTCACTTCAATCAATTGCTCAATTTGCTGAGCAAGCTCCCGATCCTGTATCTTCTCACCGTCTTCCTCAACTACTCATTGTTTCAACTCATCAACATGTACGAGTATTGTTTTCTCCATCGTTGCAACCTTCCTTTCTCCTTCCTCCTATTTCTTCTTCTCTTCTTTTTCTCTCCTCCTCAAATCTTCTTATTCGTTCAACTTCTTCTCCATCTCCTGCAGCTTTAGTTTTGCTTCCTGCAACCTCTGCTTTTCTTTCTTTCTTCCTTCACTCTACTCTCTTTTTTTACCGCTCCCTCTTTTCCTTCGTTGCCAAAGATACTTTCTCTGTGAAAGGATTCGCCTTCATCTTGCATCTTTTCTCTGCCTCTAGTTTCTCAGAAATATTTGTTTTTTCCTTGCCCGACACTTGATTTTTTCCTATTGTTGTTGTTGTTGCTTCTTGTGTTGCTGCTATCTACAGAGAAGCTTTCCAAACTATAGCTATACTAGTTCATCGAGTATTGAGGCGTTATAACAATACCTCCAAGGTTCCTCCTCCACCCAATGAAATGTCCCGTGGATCCATTGAAAGTACACTCTCACACAATGGTCCTTGCAAATAGCGTGGGGATCATACAAATTAAATTATTTTATGCCGAACTCAAATCCTACTATCTCCTTGGCTTCGACATCTGCATCCTTCAAGCTATTAATCTCGTACAATCCTATCCAAAAAGGAAGAATGAGCCATGGCACTTCTTACTATGTAGTCCTACTGAAAACCCTTTGGAGAGGTGATATGAGATCCCTTGCATGACCAAATTGTCAGTGGCATACCTTGGTAGAACATGTAGAGGCTTATCTCCTCCATACACTCTGATGAAGGTGCCATTTGGTGAGGCATACCAATTTGCAATGCTCACTATAACCTCCATTGTTTCTTGGGACATGAAAGGGGAATCCTACTCAAAGATAAGCTTGTACGATGGCATGATGAAATGATCATTTATCTTTGCCATCACTCCTCGATAATTGTAGTCAGAAAGAAACTTTCAATAAACATTAATGACAACAAACATTAATGATAATTTCCTTAGGTGTCCATGTCCATCTCATGCCAAGGAACTACTGTTGGGCACATATTGCATCAAGTAAGTACAAAAACATGTAGAATCTTTCTTGCTTATTATTAGGTAGATTTTGAGTGTTAGCCAAACGGATCTTCAATTGATGAACCAACAATTATGACTAGTTTAATGGCTTCCCATCATTCACCAACTAGTACATCATGATTACCCAACCTTCATGAAAGGTTTATGTGTTCTCTTGACCATATATTCTGCATGCAAAGATGATCAAGAATTGATAAGCCTTCCTAAGAGACTTTGTCTTATAAACATGATTGGGCGTTTGTCTAAACTTGGACGACTCTTTCACCGAAAGTTTAATAATGTCTCAAGTGCTCACAAAGCTGTGGGTGGCATAGAAAAATGAATCAATGAGCTTCATCGACTAAGGTAAAGGATACATCTGCTGAAATTTCTTTTCCCTGAAGGTAGAAAGGTATTTCCCTTTGGTAGTGCTCAAAATCATTGTTTGTTCATTTGTGTGTGATACTATCCAATTGATAATGTCCACACATGGGAAGATGGGGTACCTGGATGCAACCTTGTATAAGCTTGATTGGTGGATACTAAGGTAAACTTGTTGGTCTTCTAAGTCTTCCTTGAAATACTTAGCAAAAGTATCCTTGATTTGTTGCCATGTCAATGTTGTACCCTTCTCAATGAACAACTGAGTGTCTGTATAGATTGGTAGATTAACTGATATCTGCTCAACGAATTCCCTAGTACTTATCTTGGAGGTTTCCTTTGTTGCAACTCTCTTGGATGCCATGTTAATGTTAACTACTAGAGAGATTCTAATAAAATTTCGTACTTGTGGGATAGAGAGGACACTCATGGAAAGAAAATGTCAGCTTAAAAACCAAAGCAACTTCAAGACAAGACCAAGCAACAAACTAGGCTCATGATGGGATAGACTGCAGAATTCTGGTTCACAGAGGTCACTGGCTACCTGTTGGAACTGCACATTGCATAGTCCCAACAGTCAATGGGGAGGCTTGCTGACTGAAACTACACAATGCACAATTTAGTCTTGGGTCAAGGACAAGAGAAAATGCACATTGCGTAGTCTCAGTGGCCAAGCTAAGAGGCTGGCTCCTGGAACTGTGCAGTGTGCAGCTGAAGCCAAGCCAAGAAAACCTCTATGTAATTCCAGAAGCCACGGTAGAGGCCTTGAACTCCTAGAATGCGCAGTGCATGTAATGAAAAGCGAGATCCAGGCAAGAGGAGCCCAGATATACCCAAAGGGAGTGTGAAATCGAACATATATGAAGGATGGTGTGATGTTGAGTGCAAATATGACTAAGTGATGATACATTGAAGTGAAACAAGTGAAGGAATCAATCAAACTAAAGGAATATAAAGCATGTGAAGGGAGTCACTGCAATGACGACTTGTTGGTGCAAAAATAGGGTAACACACGTGACACTTGGGAAAGGCAATGAAAAACTTATAACAACACTTCTACAAGCTAAAACAAGTTAAAATGCCAGTATTCATTCAAAGAAACAAGTGAAACAACACTCTCACAAACTAAACAGTAAAAAGTGATAGAAAAAGTAGCAAAAGACTAGAAAAGCAAGACTCACCTAGAAAAGCGATGACGATCGCACCGAAGGTTCCTTGATCTCCTTGGGAATGCCAAAGGTCCAAGATTGAATGTGAAAATGAGCTTTAGCAACATTGATTAAATAGTTTTGGTCAATTAGGGTTTATGACGTGCATGCCACAAATCAAGGAAAAAGTGACACTTGACGAAAATTTCCAAAATAACTCAAATGCTTGCTATGGGAGGCTAAAAATAGATCCCTATTTTTAGGGATGTGTTTTTTTTTTATTTTTTATTTTTCGGGAAAAAAATCGATGCATTGCCTAGAAAGATTGCGCAGTTCTGGGAAGAATTGGGCAACTCTCTAGCTCATGCATTGTGTAATTTCTGAGCACAATGGGTTCTGTGCAATTTCTTAGCACAAGTGGTTCTACGCAATTTCTGGGTTGAGTGGCTCTGGGTTATCTCTCATGTTATGCTCAATTTCCCAGTTCAAGGCTAGCGGTCATCTAGCGCTGTGCAATTCTTGAGCACAAGGCTCACTGTTAGCTTGGACTACACAATTCCTGGGACCAAGGCTAGTTGGCCTCAAGGCTTGCGTATTTCTCTAAGGAAAGCCCAGAACTGGATCAAGACCAATTCAAGAGATCAAATTTTGGGTTAGATAATAAAACATGTAAGAAAACACAAGCCAAGATGCAAAGGATGAGGCTCAATCAAAACATAAGTACTTGGATCAGTGCGAGATGAGTAGCTGTGATTTAGAAAGAAGGTTCCAAAACAAAACATAGGAAAAATTTTGGAGAGTGCTTGTAGCCGCTACAACACCTACCAAATAATGAAGGTATGAAGTAAGTAAGAGATGAGCCTTTAATTTTTCTTGGCGAAGAATTTTTCAAAACAATATCACCCATATCAATTTATGCATGGAATTTTTGAGGGAAGTAATCCATTCACTGATCATAATTTTAATTTTGATCGATTGTGCTTTGGATTAAACTAAAAAATGAATCTCTACATGCACTTCATGCTAGATTAATTTTCTTTGCAAATTTTATTTTAATACCGTTAAAATTGTCCATAATGCTACTAGTAGAGATAAAATCTCAATGGATACAAATCATAAAAATTGTTAGGTCATGGAGGAATGAACGTGAATTTTTGCCGTTAAATGTCACTTTATTGCTATCTCTTGGGATGAGAGTTCCCCTCTATTTAAAAACCACTTTACTTTATTCAGAGTTCTTAAGGCGAGACGAAAACATCTCCTTACAAATGTTAAAAAATGGTAAAAATAAACTTCCTGTCTCCCAAACTTTTAACAGTCACTTTAAGAGTGTCCATCAAATTTTCCATCATATACCAAAAAGGCTTCATGTCACTTTTCCTATCAAATATTAAATTTGAAAATGTTTTGGCATATCCCAGGGCGAGATATAAACTTTTTGGTCAATTGTCGTAAATTTTTCCATCTCAGCTTTACTGAAATCTCAATCTTCGACCATTTTTAAACGTTTAAATTCATTTTTTCCCAAGAATTCCATCATGCGATGACATGGCTTTAGAACCACATGGCCCTCTTAAACACTACCACATGTTATTTCAATTTTGGGTCAAGCTTAATTTATCACATCTCATATTGTCAATTTGGGAGTTACGAAAACTTACGACTTTGGAAAAGGGGGACATATTTAATATGTTTGAACAAGTTGTAATGCAAAGAAACATATACTCATTATGACCTACAATATTTTTATGCTCTTCATTGGAAGCACCTTTATTTAATAACATATATGAAATTTCTGATGATTCTTAAGATTCATTTCAAGTATTTGATTGTACTCAATGCTAATATTTCACCATATGCTTGTTATGAACATGAAAGCATTCCTTTTCTAGGTAGTAGTATTCTTTATATTGATAAAATATGATGATTTTGAACATATGTAAATTTTGAGGAGAATGCAACTTCTTCCTGCCTATCATACACTTTGAAAATCTTAGATAAAAATAAGTTATTGCTTTAAAACACTAAATTTGGAGACTGTTAAGACTCCTAAAGTGATTATAATGAGATTCTCCAAGGTATGCTTGCGTATGTTCATTTCCATCTGTTTATGATAATGGACCCACCAACATTCTGGGGGTCTCCCCGATATGAAGTCCCAATTAGACTTCACACCATTTGGAGTATGATCCCCATCCGGAATATGACCCAATTATTGAAATAATGGGTTTTAGTAGTATGCTTTGGCTGCGATAACACATAGAATGTTGTATTCATGACTTTTGTGAAACAAGTGTATAGCTCTACAGAGAGTTAAGTGCAATGCATTAAAGGTTCTAACACAACAAATGGAAAGTGAGTTAGTCCCTTAGAAGCCTGTAATAGTAAGTAGCTTGAAAGGAACATACAAGCATAAAAGGAATCATAATTTAGCCTGCAAAACAACTCACAATATAACCATGATTGAAATATACAACAAAACACATAAAAAAAGATTCATACTATTGCAAATGAAATAATTTATAAGAAAACATAACAATATATTGCAAACATAACAATTATCCTACTAGATTCACAACATATGCATGAAAACATGTTGACTCTGAGCTTTATTAAAGTGAAAGTCCCAAACATACATATACAATTTCCAAACCACTAGTCCCAATAGTGGAACATGAATCCAACACCTGATCCTCCAAAGAAAGATACTCCCCCTATGCTAAGAACTCTCTATCTTTTAATCCTAAGCCAAAAGCTCGACCAAAAGTCCTTTACATGAGTTATGAGGGTATATTTATAACAAATGAGATGACTAATCATCTCCCCTTTGTGACTCTTCGAATTCCCTCATGACTCTTTAACTTCCTCCAACGATGACCTTTGGACATCATTATAAAATAACTCTTCACATTCCCCAATTGACACTTGGAATTTCACTTACATTTAATTACAAAAGAATATTATAATATTTCTCATACCCATAATGGAAAAAATTGGGTAGATCAACTAGACAACCTAATAAGACAAAAAAGTCAAGCTTGAGTTTAGGGAAATTCCAAGGTCAACCACTTCAATTTATAGATTCTTAGACACATAGTGATACCAATATTTGTACTGTGTGATGGCTTCCCCAAACTGTGCGATGGGATTAGTCCGGAAGCAGACTTTAGCCTCCATTGCATCCAGGTACACGGACTTGGAACCAACATGAGTTTCCTTCTTCAGTAGGAGAAACATGGTATTGGTTTGGACAGGGCCACCATTGTACTTATATATATTATGCATGTTAGTGATCTTCTTGAGCTAGTCTAAGTATTCTTCAACTTTGTGCCTAATTTGATTCCTGCCTTTGGCTTTAGTGAGTGAGCCAACTAAAGGGATCTTGTTTGATTTCACCATGAAATCCACGTTATTTTAAAACCATGCATAAGAGGCCTAAATTTTGGCAATGAATGAGGCGAGTTGTTTGTTATTTTGGATTAACATTCAAACCCCTTATTTCTCTAACTTAGCCTGTTGCCTTGTTTTCTTCACCAACTCGAGAGGTGTGCCTTTGTGCTGCATTGATCACTCATGTGCGGAAGCATTGGCTATATGAACAACCTTAACAGCTTTAGCATTATCGTTAAAATTTTGCTTCATGTTGTGCAAGTCAAGAAATACCTTGTGCATGGTGAAAAGCTCCTCATAGAGGTTTTTCATTGTTTCTCCCAATGTTGATACTTCACCGAGTATGAATACCTTAAGTTCTTCTTGATACACTTGTGCAGGAGCTTCTGGACCTATGCTTAGAGTTGTTCCACTTGTTTCCTTGCTAAATATAAGTTCTTTTTCATCTTCCTATTCTTGACCATGAGATACTCTGTGTTTTACTTGGTAGCACCTGCGAAGGCCAAGTTGGCTACAACAATGGCTTCTGGATTCCTCCTGGTATTCATCATAGTCACCCTTTCTCTAATGAACATAGGAGATGTGAGATCGTACAAAAAGTGTTTCTTTCTTTCTTCTACAATATTCTTCTGAAGCTCATCGTAAGTTATATTGTACGTATATGTTATCACTCAGGTTGTCCCTAAGCTCCTGAAGGGATACGACCGAGGTAACCACAAACCAATCTTTGGATTGTAGGTTCTAACCCACCTGCAATCAGAGAGGGCTCTCTCTTGATGATTTAGCTTTGTTGATGATGATTTTAGGCTAGTTATTGAGTGCAATGGGTTTTGTTTATGTTTGGATGGTGTTTAAATGGAAGGAAGATGCTTTCAAGCAGAGAGGCATGCATAGAGTGATAAGTTTCAAACCACTGGGCATGGAGTCAAGGAGTAGGACTGCAGGTATGCTTTCTTGATCACAAGAGGAACGTGGAGCAACATAGCTGCACATGAAACAACCTTCAAGCTAAAGAGATGGAGTGAAATGTAAGGAATGAGAGGCAATTAAGAATCTCTCAATCAGCTTAACAGAGGGAAGGAAAATGAGCTCTATCTAGGGGTAGTTAAGAATCCCTGGATAACTGTCATACATGGTGAATTACGGCAAATATGAGCCATGTGGAATTCATATTTATGCCAAAAACATATGAAAAACATAAAGAAACAACAGAAATTGAGCATAGAGTGCAATTAAACAAATTCTAAGCTAATCTTTCTTTCTGTTGTTTAGACAATGATTTATGAATGGAAAACAGAGGTAAGAAGCACTTATTGGGTCATGTACCAGCACAAGAATTCCACAATCACTCTTCAACCATTACACACAGTAAACAATTCATTCTCCAAGCTTGTAAGCAGTGTTCGATTATAGAAATTATCAGATATACAATGCGAGTCTCTGCTTAAGCAAAACATCCAACCAACAAAAACCAACCCTCATTACATTGTTCAGGGCTGTCTTTATAGGTAAAATATCCAAAAGTATTTATTACAGCTGACCTAAATAGGTCTGCGGGAGAAGCTTTTAAACCTAAACTTGTGCTGAAATTAAATGCAAATAAAATATCTATTGAGTTGCGCCAGAAGCAGCTGGATCAAAAAGAGTTAATATAGTGTCCTCTGTGACTTGGTGCAGTGCTTTTTCAATAACTGTGCTTTGAGCTTTGGTCCACTGATCTTATGTGAGTTTAATGTGTAGTCACTGTGATGATGAGCTTTGAATGGTTCCTTAACTGCTTCTTGACTTTTAAGGATTTATTTTAATGTCTTATTCGTCTCAAGCCCTGAGAAAATCTTCACTAATACACTTCGCCGCAACACTGATACACTTTGCCGCTACCTGTTCTTTTGTGGCATGAATTTTGGCTTCACATTTGCTCTGATACTCTTTAATGCCTGAATCGGGCCTCTCTCTTTATGCTGATATGCTAAAAACCATTAAATCGGGCCTTTTTTGCCATTTTCGGCGCAAAAACGGTTGAGGAATCAAAAGATTCCCCAAAGATTCCCCAATTTGGCCCATTTCCTGTAGCGATGTGCGCGCATTGAAAACTACCTCAGAATTGAATCTGGGCCTCCTAAGATGCATTTTCGCACTTGCGTGCCTTTCTTTGGCGGATGACATTAGCATGACGTCAGCGGAGGGTCCTGGTACGGTGGATGACGTTAGCGGGATGACGTGGCAGGGCGTTGGATGGTGCGGTGCCTTATATGTTTTTGCGATGCGATAGCGATAACTGAAATGCTGCGATTTGAGATGAATTTGCAGTGGAACATGTCTTAATGATAAATCATGTTTTAAATGAAATATATGAATAAATGGTGGCATGCGGCGAGGAAGTATTTGTGATGCGATATGCTCTCTTGATGCGATGGCAGTGTCGCATCGGAGTAAAAGGAAGCAGCATGCTTTTCGGGAACATGACTCTTGCGACCACCGATTGCCGACTTGTGATATTGCATCGGTGAAAGGGGAAGGGGCATATATATGTGGCATATAATATTGCGATATGCCGATTGCGAAATGGCATCGGCGGAGCATCCATCGGGGAGGACAAAAAACGAGCAACATTATCCTTGAGACCTCCGACTGCGATATCGCGTCGGAGGGGGTCCAGAGGGATCAGAAGAGTGTTAAGGCAATCGGAAAGGGTTATTGCGATCGGAAGAAGGGTATATATGCTTTTGAAGAGTATTTGAGGCCTCAGAAGAGGTCCGATAACCTGAAAAGAGGAATTTCATGCTTTGGAAGGAGTCCATTGCATTGGAAGATGGTTTTAAAGGGGCAAAATGAGGGTTCTTGCTATGTTTTAGGCAAACTTAGCAATTTCCAAGTGTACTTATGGTTATTTTTCAACCAGGGGGAGGGGATAAGTATATAGGACAGTTATTAACATAGTTTTAGTAGGGGATGGGGAGATAGATAGGGAGCTATATAGTAAAGTTAGTAGTTAAGATGACTATGATGAGAAAGCGCTAAGAGTGTGAATCTTAGGCTATTAAGGGAAACAATGATTCATAAAGGGAGTATGAATATTCCTTGGGCAAAGCAGATCTTTACCAAGGTGAATGATATGGAAAATGATGAAACTAAGAGGCATCAAGAAGATCTTGATATCTTCAGGGAAGTTAGTGAATGATTTGGGGAATGAGGAAGAAGTGGGAAGTTAGTCATGCCTCACTTGAATCTTTCAAGTGACAACTGCCTGATAATTGTGACTTGAACATATATGACACTTGAAAACATGAAATTGATCACAAATCAACATTCTGCAACCTCAAAACTACCTACCTAGCCTGCTTACCTAGCATTTTTTCTTCTTTTTGGTTTGGGTGCACTTAGACTTGCAGACCCAGCTTTTCAACTTTTTCTTCTGTCCTCCTATCTACATCTACACTTATTTCATCCAGGGGCTCAGATTAAGCTGTTGAGCACCCTTGCTTCTCTACCTGTCTAAGAATCTGCTAAGATTAAGCTGTTTGGACAGATGGTGTTTCTCTATATTCTAAAACAGTAAATTGAAACCTAGGGAGACCAAGATTAAACTGTTTGGACCTCCCTTTAACTGAAAATTCTTAAAAAATGGAATAGTGCATCAAAATTGGAACACAACAGTGGCACTTGAACTGGCACATTCTCATGGCATCCTTCTTTGGCTTCTGTCGCAAATATGGAACATTGTAGCATGCAAAGAATGACATATTTGGCATGTAAAAATGTCAATCATGAAAGATGAGTAACCTGCTGCAGCAAGAGGCTAACAGTATCCATGACCAAATCATCATCAAGAGGAAAAATTTCCTCTTCTTCGCTCATAGCTTACTCAAACATCGGAGGAGGGGGAGATTGAATGGTGATCTTCTGCATGTTCGAAATAAGATCAACATCTTGGTTCTACTTATTTGGTTCCACCTCCATGTCCTATGTTACTAATAGATATTCAATTTCTTGAGCAAGTTCCTTATCTTTCAATTTCTTTCTCTCTTCTTCCAACAACTATCTTTGTTCCTCTTCCTCGACTTGCTTTAGTGCTTCTTCTTCTTCTTCTTTCTTGCATATTTATTCTTCTTATTTCCTTCTCCTTTCTTCTTGTTCCTTTTGTTCTTGTTCTTCCTTCCGCTTCAATTCCTCTTCCTGCTTCCTCTGTTTTCTCTTTCTCCTTGCTTCTATGGCCACTTTCAAGATGATTGGATCTTCTTTCCATTTGCAGATTTCTTCTTTTGCTAGATTGTGCACAAATTTTCTCTTTCCATTTTCGTGGATTGGGTTGCGCCTCACTGGTGGTTTTTCTTTCGAAGTTGCTTCCAGTTGAAAAGTAAGATGTGATGTACCTATGAGGCATTGTAACAATTCTTTATCCTTTCCTCCTTGGGCTTGAAAAAAGTCCCTCTAGGCCCTTGGAAATGAATATTTACACAATGTTATTTGTAAACATTCTTGGGATCATACATATTAAATTCCAAGTGACCAATTGCAAAATTCTCTATTTATTTTCCTTTGGTCTCCACAACCTTTAGATTCTTAATCTTTTACACTCTAACTTTCAAAGGAAGAGTGGGCCAAGGTTCTTTCTTATTCCTCTGCAACACTTCTGATAACCCATGGAAAGATGATAGGCTACTTCTTGTATGAAAAAATTGTTATTGGCATACGTTGCCAGAAGATATGGAGGATTTTGAATGCCAAACGATCTAAGGCAAGTGCCATCTAGTGAGGCAAACCAATCCGCCAATTCAAAAACTGCGTCCATCACCTCACAAGACATGTAAGGTGGTTCTTCCTCAAAGATTAACTTGTACAATGGAATGAGGAAGTTATTAGTCATGTTTTCAATTACTCTTTTGTAGTTTCATTATGAAAGTAGCTTGCAACAAATGTGCACGGAAATTTCTCTTGGTGACTAGGTCCAACTCATGCTAGGAAAAGAGTTATGAGCACAAATTGCATCCAACAAGTAAGAAAACATGCAGAACCTAGATTTCTTACCCTTGGGAGGGTTTTTATCATTATTTACATGGGTCCTCAATTGTTGAGCCAACAATCTGACCAGTTGAATGGTTTTACTTCATTCACAACCTGATTTAATAAGAATTCCCAACCCTCTTGAAAGGTCTCAATACTTCTTTTACCATAAATCTGATAACATAGGAATATCAAGTGATCAAAATCCTTCTTGAGATATTTGGTCTTGTAAGTGTTGTTGGGTGTCTGGTCGAATTTTTAAGGATCTTTCACCCAACCTTTGACAACATCCTTTGTGCTCAAGTAGCTAGTGATTACATAGAAATGGGAATCCATGTAAGATTCTTCAATGACAAATGATGGATACTCCAAAAAGCATGTGCCATAAAAGGTGCAAGCCTTTGTCCATTGGAACTGTTGAGAGTTATAGTATTTGTATCTATATGTGACAAAATCTAGTTGACAACGTTTGTGCATGGAAAAGTTAGATACCTGCATGAAATATTGTGTAATATTGACCTTTGTACATTGATGTAAACCTTCATGTCTTCAAGATCTACTTTGAAATTGATTGCTGAGAATAGCTCATTCACCTTATGCCATGTAATGTCTGAATATTTCTCTATAAACATCTGAGTGTATGAGAAAACTGGCAAGTTTACTGGAGTATTCTCAACTGCCTCCCCAGTGGTACTTTCTGTAGTGTCCTTTGAGACAGATCTTTTGGGATCCAAAGTAACAATAATTCACAAAGAGAAGTGCTCAAAGACTGTGGTACTCGTAGGAGAAAAAAACACTTATGGAAAACATAAATTAGCTCAAGGAAGACAAACCACAAAGTAAGATCAAGGCAGCAACCACATGTTTGAGAGGCAGAGCTACATAATTCCTAGATTGAAGGGGAGAGGTTGAGCTTAGGAACTTTTCATTGCATAGTCTTAACAGACAAGGGTGAAGCTTGAGGTTTGAGACTACACAATCCGCAGTCTTAGCCTATATAGACTAAGGGAGAGAATGCACATTGTGTAGTCTCAATGGAAAAGGGTGAGGCTTGAGCCCTAGAACTACATAATGTGCAGTTGGGAAAACTAGGGACTGCTCATTGCATAGTCTCATAGGCCAACCACAGGGCTTGAGCTTTAGATCTGCAAAATGTGCAGTTGAAGATGGAAACTTCTAGCCATGTAAAGGTAGATCTACCTGGGAAGGAGATGGGAGAGTGAAAAATCTAAGTGATATTGCAAGAAAGATTGTAGATATGACTAAGCTTAAGATAGGTCAGTGAGAATCAAGTGTAGAAAATAAACATGCAAAAGGAAAAAACAAACATGCACATGGAGGCGCCGCAATGACGATGACTAGTGGGAAAAAACAAGAAGCTAATGCGAAACTTATCAAAATCCAAAAACAGACTGAACCAACACTTGTACAAGCTAATATAAGTTAAATTGTCTGCTTAGAGAGCTCCTCCCCAATTGTTGTGCAGGTCCCCTGTTGTGTGCAAACACCTTCTCTTGTGCATACTTTTTTGCTTCCACCCCATGCTCCCATCTTACCTTTACATGGTTTATCCTTTTTTTATACGTGTTCCTTCGCTCCTTTCCCATGATGCCCGCACAATTTCTCATGCATTAAATTTTGTCCTTTTCCTGTCCTGCACAGTTCAACAAGTATGGGTTGTGTCCTTTGCTTGAAATTTTAAATCTACAACACTGGTCCCTCATTAAATATCCATACCAATTCATTAAATCTCAACAACTGGCCTTCAATGGATGTCGCCAATAGTAAAATTCCTTCCTTCAACACGTAAGTTGAATTTCTCAAGAAATTGACCTCCCTTAGTCCCTTGGAATATGTGTCCCTTACTCAACCCATAACAAATTTTCACAATCAAAATACATGAGATATTTACATGGCCAACATAAGTCAAATATTAGTTGGGTTGTTATAGACCCAACCCCCTTGGGAGAACACCATCCTTAATGTTCCTTTTCCATATACATAGAGAAAACATGCTAAATAAATAAATCAAACAACATATTGTCCTTGGAGCTTTATATTTAAAACTCTTTATAGTATTTACATATACATATGCACATTTTCCTCAATCAACAAACAAAAATGGATAAGTTGTCTTCATGGCATCAACCATTTCCCAAGTGACTTCCTCGGGCCAAAGTGTTTCCAATGCACTTTTACTTGCTCTATGGCTCGATTTTGAAGCACGAGACTCCTCTGGTATAGAATGTACAATGGCTCTAGCTGGAACTCTCCCTCTAGTTCCACTTGTAAAACAAATCAATCAATAACATGATTAGATTCATGTACATATCTTTTAAGCAAGGAAACATGGAAAGAATCTTGGATTTTAATTGAAGGAGGTAAGGACAACCTATAGGACACGATTCTAATCCTCTCAAGGATTTCAAAAGGCCCACAAAACTGTGGTTCCAACTTGGAATGTGACCAAATATTCAAGAATATTTTATTAGTTCTAACTCTCAAGTAAGCATGTTCCTCAACCTAGAACTATTTATCTGCATAGTCATTTTCCTATCTTGTGCTAACTTTAAATTTTACCTAATGACTTGCATTTTCCACTCCATTTATTTCAACATATTAGGTCCAATTAGGATCCTATTAACTGGATCACTCCAGCTGATAGGAGAATTACAACTCCTTCAATATAAGGCCTCAAATGGGCTCATATTTAGGGACTCTTGGTACCCACTATTATATTGAAACTCCACATGTGGAAGATACTCTTCCCACTTTTTTTGCTAGTGCATTACATACATCCTCAGCATGTCCTCAAGGATTCTATTCACCCTCTCTATTTTTCCATTCTTCTTTGGATGATATGCCATACTTAATGCTAATTCAGTGCCCAATCCTACAAATAGATTCTTCCAAAAAATGAAAGCGAACTTGGAATCCCTATTTGAAATTATATTTTTGGGAACTCCATGTAATCTCACAACCTTCTTTATGAATATTTGTGCCACCTCACTAGCCGCGTTGGTGGACTTGACTGCTACAAAATGAGCCACCTTCTTCAACTTGTCAATGACCACCATAACTGCATCATGTTGTCTGGAGGTTCTAGGAAACTTGTGATGAAATCCATAGAGATCACCTCCCACTTCTATTCGAGAATGGGATTGGATGTTTGCATTCAGTCTTCACCTACTAACACTCTATGACTTTAGCAACAAAATCAACTGCCTCCTTTTCACATTAGACCAAAAATAAAACTTCTTGATATCCATCACAGTATTTTGGTATCCAAGGTGGCCAAAATATGGATTTTCATGAAACTCTCTCATGATGAACCTTTTCAAATCAGTATTGTTCAACACATAGATTCTTTTCTTAAATCTAATCAATCCATCCTTTGTGAGATGATATTCCTCATCTTATTCATTCACAGTTCATTGATGTAGATTTTATTTGATTTGTTGATACTTCTAATCATGCTGCCCTACACTTTTGATTTGATCTACAATGTATACACCATAATAAATTATGGTTGCCAAGTGATTCAATTGAATCCTTCTACTAAGTGCATCAACAACTTTGTTATCCTTTCCCTTGATGTACTTGATTTCGAAGTCAAAATCATTATGTTTAGCAATCCGCCTAACTTCTTTGGCATTCAATTTAGGTTGATCAAACATGTACTTTAGTTTGATATTTCATGAGCGTGAACCTCTTGTCGAGGAGGTAAGGCCTCCACATATTAAGTGCATGAGTAATGGAAGCTAGCTCTAAATCATGGGTCACATAGTTTTCCTTGTGCTCATTCAGTTTCCAAGGCTCAACACGCTACATGTCCTTCCTACATCAGGACTCCACAGAGACCCTCATTGAAAGCATCTGTGCATAGCACAAAATATATGCTTGTATCTGCAATCCTCAATAATGGTTCATTAGTGAGAAACTATTTCAATTGCTCAAAATTGGTTGCACAATCAACTATCCACTCAAATTTCTTTCCATTCTTATACAAGGATGTGATAGGATGGCCTATCTTGAAGAATTTTTTGATGAACCTCCTATAGTAGCTTGCTAACCCCATGAAGTATCTAATCTCATTCACATTCCTCGGTTTCGACCACTCCATGATGGACTTGACCTTTTCTAGATCAACTAGTATCAAAGCGCCCAAGTTCAACACTTGGACTGGATGGGCTTTATCATGAGAAAGCTAACAATAGAGTTCTCGCATGGGATTTCATCATGACTTTTAGAAAACTAACAAAATAATATTTAGGTGTTAAAAGCCAGTTTGAAATTAATTGATTGTGATTTCACATGTAGCAAGCACCAATGATTAACAAGATTTTAATGTTGATTAATCAACTAACCAATTGTGTTCCCTGATATATACATATTTAGTGACTGTGCATGCATATATGATAATGCTTGTAACTTGATTTGGTTCATATTGATGTGCTTGCTTTCGATTATCATTTGCATGATAACTTGTTGTACCATCTTGGCAAGTTTTGTATTCCATAGGAAGAAAGAGTCAACATCATAAGAAAGTCACATACTTCTCTTATTGTTGGTCATTTCGGTGTAAGTAAGATGGTGCAACATCTACATAGGTATTTTACTGGCCTCGTATGCATGAAAGTGTGTCACATTTTATTAAAGGGTATTCATTATGTGCAGCCAGTGATCCTAGCAATAGGAAGTTAGTATTGTACACACCACTTTCGGTTCTTTCACAATTGTGGGAGAGTATTTCTATGGATTTTGTAGGAGGTGTTCCATTGTCAAAAAAAGGCCATGATTATTTGTATGTAGTTTTGGATAGGTTCAGAAAAATGTGTATTTTGATGCCATGTAAAAAGCAAGTTACAGCTGAACAAACTACTCAGTATTCTTTCAAAATGTATGGGTGCATTTTGGATTTCCGACATCCATTATTAGTGATCGCGATGCTCTCTTTGTTGGGAATTTTTGGTCAAGCTTGTGGGGATTAATGGACACCAAATTAAAAAAGTGTACAACAATTCATCCGCAAACAGATGGTGAAACAAAGGTGGTGAACAGGACTGTGATACATCTTCTTTGTGGATATTGTAGCAAGCACCCTAAGTTGTGGGATGAACATTTGCACTATATTCAACATGCTTACAACCCAGCCAAGCACTCTTCAACTCAAACATCACCATTTGAGGCATGTTTGAGATACTTGCCTAAGTCTCCTTTGGATTTAATTTTTGGCAAATATGTTGCTATTGATGGTCATAATGACATAGAAAAAGCAAAAAGGTTCATTGAACAAATCCAATTGGTGCACCAAAGAGTTCAAGAACAACTTGAAAAGATCCAAGGCAAGTACAAAGTAAGGCACGAAAAGCATCGTGTAGATCACAAGTTCCAAGTCGATGATGAAGTTTAGTTTTACATTAGCAAAGAGAGGCTCCGAGGAGAAGGTAAAAAGATAAAACCAATTAGATATGGTCCATTCAGAATTTTGGAAAAGATTGGTAACAATGCCTTTAGGTTGGATTTTCTTTCATATATGCAAATTTATGTTCTTGTTAATGTTGAGAACTTAAGGTTGTATGAGCCTCCATTGATTGAAGATCAAGGAGAAAATGTCCAAATTCCTTCCATACAGGATTTTTCTCTTGAATACCTTGATGAACAACAACAAGACACCATTCTTGACAAAAGAACAAGGTCTTCAAAACGAGGGAATGTGGATTACCTTCGAGTGGGGCTCAAGGGAACAAATCCTTGAAAGGACAAATTGATCGAGATTGGAAAGGTGAGGAAAGTGTACCCTCACCTGCTAGACAATTGAAAGTGATATTTTGGTGTCCAAAAGGCTTCTAGTGGGGAGGAATGATTAAGTTCTCAAAAAATAGCTCAAATTTCAAAGTTGTTGGATTGGTGTGGAACTTGGATAACTACGAAGTGATTGTCATCCTAAATTTTGCACAACTAGTTTCTCATGAAACAAACATCGTATGACTCCAAAAATGAGTTCTGTCCACATTCTCAAATAGGCAAATTTTCAAAAAAAGGGACAACCTAGTCAGCAGTCTATACTACTGACTAGGTGCTGATGTGGCAGAGATGACTCTACAATTTGACCAGTCAACGGATTATTTCGGTGAATGGGGTGTTGACATGTGTCGCTTTATTATTGGTTGAAATTCATTGGTTGGAATGGTGACCAACCACGGGCTAAAATGTGGCCCAACCAGAGGCTACCACATGGCATCTTGGGAGGCCACCAAAAACATTACTATAGTCCAAGTGGAGGCAACAGTGGTCAAACCCGCAACCTCCCAACACAAAACGGAGCCCATTTCCAATGCACCACGCAGAATTAATTAACCATATGGTTCGCGCAGTGTATATAAACTTTAAATGTCACATAGTTTGAGGTTGGCACGTACTTAACCACCCCATGTGAACGTTGCTACTGTTAACCCCCAAGGTTTATGTGACCACCTAGAAAATAACCACCTCTTGATCGTCAGGGTAACTACCCCATGTGAACACCACTACCATAACCGCCAAGGGTTTTGTGATAGCCGGAGGGAAGGTGCCAGTGCCGGGGGCTAGCCCCTAGGTGCATGGCCCTCCATATGACCTTAAAATTTCAGCATCTTTAGGACTCGGCGGCCAAATTAACCATCTGACAAATATTCTTGGATTTTAGTGGATTTGGTGGCTCGTTAGTAGAAATTGAGGTGAAAATGATATTTTGGTGCTGGATTTTGGGCAATTTGTGGAGAAAATAGTGGAGAAACTAGGACAGGTCATAGCTTCTCCAGTTTTCAACCAAATTGGGTGTGAAAAGAGGATAGATAGCCATTTTTGGACATTCTGGACTCATTGGAGTAGGTTATAGAAGCATTTTAGCATTGTAAACACGTCTTTTTACACATTTGAGCATAATATAGAGGCCCAAGCCATTGGAAGTTGGACCAAGGAGATGTATCTTAGGAGGGGTGAACTCCTTCATCATGTTCCTGTTGTGATGTGTTGTTGGTGATGTTCTGTACATTTATATTTTGTTGTTTAGTTTCTTATTTATGTTAAATTTGCTGATAAAATTAACATAAAAACTCATTTTCACTTGCAATAAACTCATGAATCCTTAAGCACATGAATAACATTTTGTTTATAATTTGAGGAGGATCTTAGCACAACAAAATTAATATTGTTAATCAAATAATTTTTTTATTTGAGCACTAGGTTTGATTTGTACAAGAAGGATTAATTGTTTGCAAGTTTATGTCATGCTTACAAGGTTAAAACTCAAAAGAGGAGAAGGGAAGTTGGTTGAAAGCCCTGAAGTTGGGTCAAGGGGAAGGAGGGCAAGGTTGCCACAATCTCCAACACCAGCTCTTCCTCAAGTTTAATTTGAGACTCCAGTGAGCCTGTCTCATGAAGGAGAACCTACAAACATGACAAAAGATGAGAAGGTCTTCAGTAAGGCTTTCTTTTATATGATAGAGATGGTGAAGGTCCTCTATGAAGAGAGGAATACCAAACTGCAGAGTGAAAGCTCCAAATCTCACAAAGGAGAAGCTTCTTCAGGAGGAGGTAATGGAAATGGAGGTAAACCTCCACCCTCTCCACCATCTTCTTTATATTAAACTTCACAGGAATCTTCACCCTCTTCCACTAACACAACCCTTAGTCATACTCATCAACATACCTCAAAAGGAGTTGGTAAATCACCCTTATTAAAACTTGATGTTAAATTTTAGCTTCTCATGTATAATGGTGAAGTGAATGCACAAAATCTTGATAATTGGATTCGTTAATTGGGGGTCTATTGTAGAATTCAAAACCTTAAAGAGGATGACATAAAGATGCAATTAGCTTCCTTGAGAATGGAGGGTGCAACACTAGTGTGGTGGGAATCAAAGACACAAGAGGAGATAAAAAAAACATGGTAAGATCTCAATTTCTTGGTCTGATTTGATTTTTGTAATTAAAAAAAAATTCTACCCTCTAGATTATATGCAGAAAGCCATCATGAATTGGCATAACTTTAGACAACTTAAAGGTCAAAATGTGCAAGATGACATCCAAGAATTCATAAAAAGGTCTCTAATGTTAGGTGTATATTTGCAATCACAAGACACATTGTTGAAGTACATAGGGGGTTTACATAGTTACCTTAGGCATACTATCTTAATGTTTAATCCCAATAACATAGATGATGTGTGTGTGCAAGCCACTCATCTTGAGGCAAGAGGGAAAAACACTCCAGAAGAAGGTAGTAAAAATCCATTTAAGGGTAAAGGAAAAGAAAAGGGTTTCAGAGGGAAGGGAAAGAAAAATGCATCTATGAAGAAGGAAGGAGATAAAATAACATGCAAAAATTGTTCCAAAGAGGGTCACAATGAAGCTCATTGTAGGAAGCTTCATCCTAAAATGAAACCAAATAAATTCAAAAACAAGGGAAAACAAAAGACAACTGCAACCACTCAACAAGATTTGGGATCCAATTCAAGTGATGAAACTAAAATTACAACCGTGGGTATGAAAGGAAAAGAATCCATTGCTAGCACCAGTACTTCAAATTCACAAAATGAAACTCCAATTGAAAATAAGAGGATAGAACTTTTTAACATAAGGATGATCTCAAAACATAGAAAAATTGATACACTTTCAACAATGGCTCTCAAGCCAATCTTATCTCTAAAGATATTGTCAAAATTTTAAACTTGGAAACCATTCCACATCATAAACCATCTCCACTTGGATGGGTGTGTGAAAATGAACAATTGCATGTTACTAGAAAGTGTAAACTGAAATTCGCCATTACTGCAAATTTCATAAATGAAGTGGAGCTTGATGTTGTGCCATTAGACATATGTGGTATAGTTTTGGGCAGCCCATACCTCTATGACAGAAAAGTTATCTTCCATAGACATGAAAACAAATACGATATGTTCAAAGATGGAGTAGAATATATTGTGAGATCTCATAGCAAGAAACTAAATGTTTCACTTGTTAATGTGGGGCAGATGAAAAGACTAGTGAATTCAAGCAAGAATTTTGTGCTTCTAATGATCAAACCCAAGAATGATGTTGATAATGAAGCTTTTAAAGGTTGTGATTCAAAATTTAAATCTAAATTGGTTGATGTAGTTAACCAATATGATGAGATGTTTCAGGAGCCAAAAGGATTTCCTCCCAAGAGAGGAATCCAACATGAGATACATTTGCAGCAAGATTGTCCTCTTCCTAACATTGGCATGTACATGATGTCAATGATGGAAAGTGCATAAATTAAAAAGAAAATTCAAGAGTTTTTGGATAAAGGGATCATCAGGCCATCTTCTTCACCATGTGGTTCACCTATTGTCTTGGAGCCAAAGAAGGATGGAACATGGCGCATGTGCGTGGACTTCTGTGCATTGAACAAAATTACGGTAAAAAATCGTTACCCATTGCCTAGAATAGATGATTTACTTGATCAATTGAAAGATGCAAAGTATTTTATTAAGTTGGACTTAAGGAGTGGCTACCATCAAATTAGAATTGTTGAAGGAGACATTTGGAGGACAACATTCAAAACAAACAAGGTTTGTTTGAATGCTTAGTTATGCCTATTGGTTTATGTAATGCTCTTGCTACATTCATGCGTGTGATGAATGACGTGTTGAGGCCATTTCTGATGAGTTTGTTATAATATACTTAGATGACATCTTAATCTTTAGTAAATCTTGTGATGAAAATGCCACGCATCTGATAAAATTACTTGATGTCTTAAAGAAACAACAATTGTATTTAAAGATGTTAAAGTTTGAGTTTGGAAAAACTTCTTTAATTTACTTGGGTCATATTGTTGGAGGAGGTGAGTTGAAAATAGATCCCTCTAAGGTTAATGTCATTTTGAATTGGCCAAGGCCCAAGACAGTTACTGAGGTAAGACGTTTTTTGGGAGTAGCCCAATATTGGAGGAAATTCATTGCTAATTTTTCTTCTATAGAAGCTCCTTTGCATACATTGGCAAGTGTGAAATTTTTTTTTCAGTGGGGAGGAAAACAAAAAAAGGCCTTTGATGCATTGAAGGAAAATATCAGTTCAGTGCCAGTACTTGCAATTCCAAACTTGAGATAGTCATTTGAGATTCAGACTAATGCTAGTGACTATGCCATGGGTGCAATCCTCATTCAAAATGGTAAGCCTACCTATTTTCATTTGGAAAATTTCAATGGTGCAGTGATTAACTATCCTACATATGACAAGGAATTGTATGCATTAGTGCAAAGTGAGAAAAAGTGGAAACACTACTTGATGGGTAAGGAAACAATTATTCTCACTGATAATCATCCATGGTAATACTTGCAATCTCAATCAAAGTTGCGTCAATCAAGGAACTTTCGACGGATGGGTTTTCTTCAACAATTCCACTTGGTAATTAGGTATAAGAAAGGTATCTACAATAAAGTTGTTGATATGATTTCTAGGCCTATTATTAGTGCAACTAGTTTAATCAAGCATAATTGTGTTTTGCATGAAAATTATATTGAGAAATATGCATTAGAAAATGACTTTCGGGATGTTTATGCAAGCTTGAGTCAAGGTAACCAAGTAGAGGAATTCGGTTATCATTTGCGTGATAATTTGTTGTATCACCTTGGCAATATTTGTATTCCAAAAGGAGAAGGAGTCAACATCATAAGAGAGGCACATACTTCTCTTATTGTTGGTCATTTCAGTGTAAGTAAGATGGTTGCACGTCTACAAAGGTATTTTTGTTAGCCTCGTATACTTGAAAGTGTGTCATATTTTACTAAAATATGTTCATTATGTGTAGTTAGGAAGCCTATCAATAGGAGGTTAGGATTGTACACAACACTTCTGGTTCCTTCAGAACCGTGGGAGAGTGTTTATATAGATTTTGTAGGAGGTATTCCATTGTCAAAAAGAGGTCATGATTATTTGTATGTAGTTGTGGATAGGTTCAGCAAAATATGTATTTTGATGCCATATAAAAAGCAAGTTACAACTGAACAAACTACTTATTTATTCTTTCAGAATGTATGGGTGCATTTTGGATTTCCTACATCCATTGTTAGTGATCGATATTCTCGCTTTGTTGGGAATTTTTGGTCAAGCTTGTGGGGATTCATGGACACCAAATTAAAAAAGAGTACATCATTTCATCTACAAACATATGGTCAAACAAAGGTGGTGAATAGGGCAATGATACATATTCTTCGTGGATATTGCAGCAAGCATCCTAACTTGTGGGATGAAAATTTGCACTATATTCAACATGCTTACAATCGGGCCAAGCCCTCTTCAACTCAAACATCGCCATTTGAGGCATGTTTGCGATACTTGCCTAAGTCTCCTTTGGATTTCATTTTTGGCAAAGATGTTGCTATTGATGGTCATAGTGACATAGACAAAGCAAGAAGGTTCAATGAACAAATCCAATTGGTACACCATAGAGTTCAAGAGCAGCTTGAAAAGAGCCAAGGCAAGTATAATGCAAGGCACGACAAGGTGATGAATTTTGGCTTCACATTAGCAAAGAGAGGCTCCAAGGACAAGATAAAAAGCTAAAACCAATTAGATATGGTCTATTCAGAATTTTGGAAAAGATTGGTAACAATGCCTTCAGGTTGAATTTGCCTTCATCTATGAAAATTTATGTTGTTGCTAATGTTGAGAACTTAAGGTTGTATGAGCCTGATCAAGGAGAAAATTCCCAAATTCCTTCCATAAAGGATTTTCTCCTAAATACCTTGATGATCTACAACAAGACACCATTCTTGAAACAAGAACAAGGTCTTCAAAATGAGGGAATGTGGATTACCTTCAAGTGGGTCTCAAGAGAAAAAAATTCTTCAAAGGCCAAATGGATCAAGATTAGAAAGGTGAGGGAAATTTATCCTCACCTACTAGACAACTTAAAGTGATCTTTTGGGGTCCAAAAGGCTTCCAGTGGGGAGTGTCAGAGTCCTATAGTGATAGGATTCATAATTTTGAATTGGATGAGGTTAATTCTTGAATATTGTACATACCTTTGCTTTCTACAAATGTTTCCATATTAAAATTAAAAAATGTAAAGAGGGTATGTCCTAAAAGAAATATAAAAGGACAATAAAAATAAGAAAATATCAGAAAAATACAAAAAATGAAAGAATATGAACCCCAAACAAAAGCAGTTCATGAAAGGGTGCAAGTCCAAGTGCCACTACTTTTTACTTTACTGCCTAAATAATGGTTGTGTGCAGCTTGTCATACATACCACAACCTATGGTAGTCAAACTGCTTGATCTTGACTATTTCATGCTTTGAATTTTATGTTTATAGTTAGAGAATAAAATCTGACCAAACAGCTTAATCTTCGCAGATCATTAGATAGGTAGAGAAAATAAAAGGGGCTCATTAGTTTAATCTGAGCCCTTGGAAGATATAAGGTTAGAAGTAGATAGCACCCACCAAAGTGAATAAAAAATGTTAGGTTAGGTAAAAGGGCAGGTAAAGAAAGGTTGTAGAAATACAAGTCATTTGGAGCATAAGCACTACTATCATGGTTAACTATGTGTTTCAAGTGTGTAGGAGCAGTTATCAATGGAAAAAGCATGCTCATAAGATGAGTTTTAATAACTCCCCTCCTTTCACAAACTTCTCCCTTTCATGCTTATTAATTTCCCCATCATCCTAAAAATACCACTTTTCCCCTCCATTTTTACCCTTACTTCATTATCTCATATTTTCCCCTAGAAATTCCCTTTAAAATCCTTTCCCCCTTGCTAAAATCATCATTATGTTCCTTAAATCCCTTTTCCTAGGGTAAAAACCCTTTCCCCCTTTTGTGAAAAGTTGTTTTCCCCTTTTTCCTAATCTAAAAACCTATAAATCAACTTATCCTAAGTTGAAAAACCCTTCTGCCTTGAAAACAACCTGCCCGATGGATCATTTGAGTTAATCTGTAAATTAAAGTTAATTAAACATGCTTAAGTATGTTTGATTAGGCGGGCCCCTCCCTAAACATTCCCCCAATCCCCTCCGTGCATATTTTCAGCGCGATCACCATCTGATCAACACCCATCTAATCTAATGGTTATCACTCCATTTCGCACGCATTCAACTTCCGAGCTTTAACAACCCAATAGCTCGAAATGGGTGGTTTTGCCCGAACCCAGTTTGGCGATGTGTCACCATCACAACATTTCGCATCCCCTACGAATTTTACTACCTTTCCCCTAAAATTGGTGGGATGACGGGCAAAACCACCCTCTTGATACTAGTCACTGTTCATAACCATTTTTTCCTTCTTTTCTTAGTTTTCACCCAATAAAGCCCTGCAAACGCCATTTTCATGATTTTTTCTATCATCCGTACATTCACAGCCTGAGCTTTCTTGCACGACTAAAGTCTACAAACCACCAAACAACTACCAGATCCCATCTTGTCTTTAGCACTCATCCAAAACCACTAACTGTCGCTTGCAACCTAAGACCATCAACTAAATTCACAACACCAACCTCTAATTTTAGGTATTGTGTAAAAATACACCACATTTACCCTTCTTAATATAAAAAGGTTCAATTAATTGCACATTGAATGAAATTAAATTAGCTATCCTACTCGTGAATTAGGCAATTTGCACCCAAACCCTTAAAAAAACTGCAAAACCTAGACCACTGGTCGAACTTCGCCAATTCAATTTCCGACTTTTACCCCCATTTCCCACACAATGACTACCCAGGTCCCACATTTCCCTTAATGTTAAGCCTATCACAACCCCCCCACCTTGACCAAGATCACTTACCTTTAGCTGATAGGGATTTTCATATTAAAGACACATCTTCAGCCTCTGAAAGAGTGAAGCTCCGCTTCTGGAGCAAAGGCAGATTTTTAAACCATGTTGATGATTTTTACCTCTGGGAGTCAAATATCCCCCTCTACTCATTCCCAGAAGTCCATGGTATCCCATACATTATCCATTATTGTTAGACCTGTTACATCCCCAGCTAGAGATCTGTAATAGCCCCAAATCAACAACTGCTCTTCACTATCACTCCAGAATCAATCAATCAGATGTTACAGGTCCATCCCAGCCCAAATGTAGCTCCTTAGTCCATTGGAGGACTACTAGAAATATATAATTCTATTTATGAGGTTAAATCCAAGCAAGTGTTCAAGGACTTCATAGTTGCAAAAGAACATACACCAAGTTTTACTCCTCCATACATAGTCCCCATATTTTCACAAACTGCCAGGCATATTATCACCATGATATCTTCCATCCTTGGATACAAGACAGATGAACATGTAGATGAAGTCATGCCAGAAGAGGCAACCAAGATCATCGAATTTTTGAATTCCAAGAACAAATATGAACTGGAAGAATTGGATATTAGTGACAGGACAGGGACAATCCTTGAAGTAAGAAGAGTTCTTACTAAAAGGAATTTGAAGCACAACTTGGAAGACAAGTGTGAGACTATGTAGCTTTCTATTGATAGATTTAAATTCAAATTTGACACTTTGATGCAGAAAGGTTTACCAAGTCCTTTGGTAATTAATGATAAATTGATGACACAAGAGGGCTGCAACAAAAATCTCAGGGAAGTGGCTAGAACTCAAATCAACAATGTAGCCATCCATAACAGAGCAAAACAAGGCATGCCCTCTGGTAAAGTTCTTTACCAAGCATTGGAAAACTTGTTTTACCTCCAGCATGAGGTAAAACACTTGTTTGTAAATAAGACTACATTTTCTAAGCACATAGAGGCTGACGAGGTCTTCAGGAGGTTGAAGAACATTCAGTTACCAACTGAAGAAAGATGGGAGAAGCTAACTAACTTACTTACTTTTATTCAAAGTAAGTTTAGGAATTAACACAATTTGGTAAAGACATAATGCAGAAAGTAAATAGGAAGTTGTCCCAGTCAAAGAGTATCAGAGTCAAAGAATATTAGTAAGGGAGGATAAGTCGAAGAACATCAGATGACAACAAAAAGATCAATGAGCTAAAATAAAATGAAATCATATATAATAGTGCCAGAAAGCAATCAATTTCAAAGGTGGCAATACATTTTTAGAATCAGATATTTTTTCCCCAAAATAAATCCCAAGTCAGTTTGGGATATTTTGTAAATAATTTTGTATAAATAATTCATAATTCAATGTATGTAGGGTGGATTCTACTAGACATTTCTATAGACTTTTTAATCAGAAAACCCAGAGGGTTATTGTATCATTTGCTGAACCAGCAAGCTATATTGATAAATAAAGATCATACATTTCAAAGGATTCATGTGTTAAGTGAATTCCATACAATTATTCTCATGTGTTATTGTTATACCTCTCAAGTTATTCATAATCTTTAATGTTTTTCCAAAACTAAATGTTATAACTGGAATAATACTTCAGAACTTGTTTAATTACACTCTGTCTTAACAGTTATACATTTAAATGTTTTCTGCTGATATCTAAATTAAAGAATTCTTAATTGCTCTTTGGTTTAGATTGATTTCTTGAATATATAGGTTAGAGGATTCTTAATTAGCCTTTGATCTCGATTATCTCTTCATTCATCATTCATTATTAGGTTTGAGAACCCTTAATTGCTCTCCCACCCCTAGTGAAAACCTTTCACCCCTCTATCTCAAACATTTGAAAAACACTTTGCTATCTTGCCCTTTGGAAATCCCCTTTAGCGAGTTAGTCCAGTTCTGCTCCCTCACTGTTTGGCTCCATAGCCCAATGGTTTAAAAGACATCATTCTATCCATCTGTCTAAGTGATCCCACCACCCAATCTTAAATACAAATCAAAAAACCCCTTGAACAATCATAACTAGCCTAAACGCATCTTAACTAAAAGAAAGTTAATTTTTAAAGAGAGAGCCCACTTTGAGCATTAGGAAGGCTAGGTCCTGATCTTTGAAAGTGATTTTGGTTACCTTTGGTTTTTCTTTCTTTTTACTTCAAAAAAATTATCAGAGTGATAACATTTATGGTGACCATAGTGGGGACTTTGATCCTTAGTCTCATAAAACTTTAAGGAAACCTTAAATCAAATATTGAGCCCCTTAAGGTCATTATCCGAAGTAAATTAAAAAAAAAAATCATAAAAACAGTTTAAAAACTTAAAATTCTGGCTCCTAAGAAGATCCACTATACTAGGGAAAACCCAAATCCACACCTCATGACCCAGAAAGAATTCTAAGGAAACCAAAAAACAAAGAAACTCAGGCAAGTAGTAGCTAGCTAGACAGAGCCAATTCACTCCCTGAGGAGTTGTCAACTTTAGAGGAAGTCCCTTTTTATTTGTCATTTGACCTCTCACTATTTAGAACCAAATCTGAGAATGATATCCATGAAACAGTGTTAGACCCTGAGTTTACTCAACTCATCGAATCAAAAAGGGTTATCCATCTAGAGTTAGATAAATTTGTCTTTGACGCTTTTGAAAAGTTAGAAGCCTTGACCTCTACGTTGATTAGCAGTATAGATAGTGCTTACTGTTATCACTCAGGGTGTCCCTAAGCTCCTGAAGGGATACAACCGAGGTAACCACAAACCAATCTTTGGATTGCAGGTTCTAGCCCACCTGCAATTAGAGAGAGCTCTCTCTTAATTATTTAGCTTTGTTGATGATGATTTTAGGCTAGTTATTGGGTGCAAGGAGTTTTGTTTGTGTTTGGGTGGTGTTTGGATGGAAGGAGGATGCTTTCAAGTAAAGAGGCAATGCATAGTGTGTTAAGTTTCAAACCATTGGGCATGGAGTCGTGGAGTAAGAATGATGGTGCGTTTTCTTGGTCACAAGAGGAAAATGGAGCAAGATAGCTGCACATAAAACAACCTTCAAGCTAAAGAGGTGGGATGAAATGTAAGGAATGAGAGGCAATTAAGAATCTCTCATACAACTTAACAGGGGAAGTGAGATGAGCTCTATCTAGGGGCAGTTAAGAATCCCTGGATAACTGTCATACATGGTGAATTAGGGCAAACATGAGCCATATGGAATCCATATTTATGCCTAAAATACATGAAAACATAAAGAAACAACAAAAATTGAGCATAGAGTGCAGTTAAACAAGTTCTAAGCTAATCTTTCTTTCTGCTGTTTAGATGTAGGTTTATGAATGGAAAACAGAGGTAAGAAGCACTTATTGAGTCATGTAACAACATAAGAATTCCACAATCACTCTTCAACCATTAAGAATAGTAAACAAACCGTTCTCCAAGCTCGTAGGCAGTCTTTGATTATAGAAAAATATCAGATACATAGTGCGAGTCTTTCTTAGAGAGCATTAACCAACTATCCATCCAATAACAACAACCAACCAACATTACATTTTTCAGGGTTGTATATATAGAGTAAATATCCAAAAATATTTATTACAGCCGACCTAACAGGTCTGCGGAAAAAAGGACTTTAAAACCTAAACTTGTGCTGAAATTAAATGGAAGTAAATATCCTTCGGGCTGCGCCAGAGACAGCTGGATCAAAAATGAATTAATGTGGTGTCCTCTGTGGCTTGGTGCAGTGCTCTTGCAATAACTGTGCTTTGAGCTTTGGTCCATTGATCTTATGTGAGTTTGATGTGCAGTAACTGTGATTTGAGTGTCTTTAAATGACCTTTGTTGTTTTGCTGACTTTGTTGGAGGCTTCTTTAATGTTTTCCTGCTTCGGGCCACTGAAAGATTTTTACTGATACACTTTGCCGCAACACTGATACTCTCTGCCACTTCTTGATACATTTTGACATTAAATTCAGCTTCTTTCTGCTTCTGATACTCTTTAATGCCTGAATGGGGACTCTCTCTTTCTTCTGATACGCTAAAAACTGCAAAATCGGGCCTTTTCTGCCCTTTTCGGCGCAAAAATGACTGCGGAATCAAAAGATTCCTTAAATATTCCCCACTTTGTCCCATTTCCCGTAACGATGCGTGATTAGCGCTAAGCACTAATCGCACATCGAAAACTGCCCCTGTTTTTCATTCCGGGCTTCTGAAGCTTAGATTTTGCACTTGCGCGGCTTTTTCAGTTGCTGACGTCAGCGGTATGGCGGATGACGTCACCAGTGGGACCATCTTATACGGTGATGACGTCAGCAGGGTGATGTGGCAGTACGGTGGCAGGCCGACGCAGGCAGGAAGGGTGAGATGGCAGCATCTTGGCGGGTGACGTGGTGCTTACGTCACGCAAGGGGAGGGCAGTTTCTGGTTTGTGGCGCACCGCTTTTGTGCCTAGGCGGTATTGGCAAGGGGGGCTCCGCCACAGCTGGGAGGGCGACGTGTGGCGGGAGTACGACGACAAAACCGCTGATGTCCCGGGCGCTAACCTTCGGCATGTCGGGGCACAAAAATACCTGCCCACCGCAGATCTTGGGCTCTGGCGATCGGACGGCTGGAGGATAAGACGAGGTGGCGGATGGATAAGGAAGGGGCCCACGCGCCAATTAATTTTAATTTTTAATTCGGTGGGGGTAGAAAACTTTAGGAAAAGTGGGTTTTTGGGGTTAAATTTGCGCGGGGTTAGATATTCGAATGTGGGGTTTTTGGGAGAAAGGGCGGAGCATGGGTTTCATGCATAGGAGTGAGTCCCAATGCATTTAGAAGGGGTTTTTGTAAACAACATGAGGGTTCTTACTAAGTTTCAGAAAAAACTTAGTAATTCCCAAGGGATACTTATAGTTATTTTTCAACCAAGGGGAAGGGATAAGTATCTAGGGGAGTTATTAACATATTTTTAGTGGGGGAAGGGGAAATAGATAGGGAGCTATATAGTAAAGTTAATAGTTAATATGACAAGTGATAAGAAAGTGCTAAGTATGTGAATCTTATGCTATTAGGGGAAGATGGTCCATGAAGGAAGTATGAACATTCCTTGAGTAAAGCAGATCTTTGCCAAGGCAAATTGTCATGAAAATGATGAAACTAAGAGATATCAAGCAGATCTTGACCTCTTTAGGGAAGTTAGTGAATGATTGAGGAAAGAAGAAGAAGGGGAAGTTAGACATGCCTCGCTTGAGTCCTTGAGATGGAAACTGTCTGATAATTGTGATTTTCAATAGATATGACACTTGAAAATATATAATTGATCACAAATCAACATTCTGCAACCTCAAAACTACCTACCCAGCCTACTTACCTAGCATTTTTTCTTCTTTTTGGTTTGGGTGCACTTAGACTTGTAGACCCAGCTTTTCAACTTTTTCTTTTTCTGTCCTCCTATCTACATCTACACTTATTTCATCTAGGGGCTCAGATTAGGCTGTTGAGCACCCTTGCTTCTCTACCTATCTAGGAATCTGCCAAGATTAAGCTATTTGGACAGATGGTGATTCTCTATATTCTAAAATAGGAAATTGAAACCTAGGGAGACCAAGATTAAATTGTTTAGACCTCCCTTTAACTGAAAATTCTTCAAAAATAGAATAGTACATCAGAATTGGAACACAGCAGTGGCACTTGAACTCGCACATTCTCATGGCATCCTTCTTTGGCTTCTGTAGCAAATATGGAACATTGCAGCATGCAAAGAATGACATATTTGGCATGTAAAAATGTCAATCATGAAAGATGAGTAACCTGCTGAGTAACATGTGAATACAAAATATAAACTTTGAAGTCTTTGATGGCTTTGACAAGGGCATAGGCCTGCTTTTCCATGATTTGGTATTTCAAGGGTGCATCTCTTAAGGCTCGGCTGAAAAATGCAATAGGCTTTTCATTTCCTTGATCATCCTTTTGCAGAAGGACAACAACTATCGTGTGCTCTGAAGCAAAGGAAAAGATGATAAAATCCTTTTCAAATTGTGGACTTGTGAGTACAGGCGTTTGAGTCAAGGCAGCTTTGATACTCTCAAAAGCCTGCTTATTTTCCAGAGACCATCTTACCTTAGCATCCTTTTTTAACATGTTACTTAACAGTCTTATCAGTTGGGCTAAATTTGGGATAAATATCCTTAGGAAATTGATCTTTCCAAGGAATGCTTGCAACTCTTTTATGTTTCTTGGGTATGGAATTTGAAGGATTGCTTGAATTCTTTCTGGGTCAATTCTGATACCGTCTTTTGAGACGATGTGGCCTAGCAACTTACCTTCCTCAAGGCCGAACAAGGACTTCTTGGGGTTCAAGGAAATGCCATATTTCCTGCATGTCATGAAGATCTGCCTTAAGTGTTTGAGGTGCTCTTGATCAAATTTGGAGAAAGGGGTTAAGTCATCAAGATAGACAACAAGGAATTCATGGATTTCCTTGGCAAATGCAATATCCATTGCCCTTTGAAAGGTGGCACCAACGTTCTTTAGCTCGAAAGGCATTTTAACATACTTAAATGTTCCCCAGGGTGTGGTAAAGGTTGTCTTGTCTTGGTCATCTTGGTGAACAAGTATTTGATTGAAACTTGAGAATCCATCTAGTAAAGAAATTCTAGGGGAACCCACTACTCTTTGTAGGATGTGGTCCATTTTAGGCAAAGGGTAGTGGTCTTTTAAAGAGACCTGGTTTAAGTTTCTTAGGTCTACACACAGTGTGATCTCACCTGATTTTTTCCTTGTGGGAACCCGATTGGATACCCATTCAGAAAATCTGATGGGTGCTATAATACCTGCTTCAAACATTCTCTTCACTTCCTTCTCAATGAGGGGAAGGAGCATAGGGTTTATTCTTCTAAGTTTCTGCTTGAATGGTTTTTGATTTGGTTTTAAGGGAATGATATGTTGAATCACTGAGGTGTCATAGGACTTCAAGTCCTCATAACTCCAAGCAAATACATCTTGGAACTCTTTGAACAAATCCACATACTTTGGTTTTTTATCAGGGGGCAGATTTTTGGACAATTTAATCATTTTGGGCTTTTCTGCTGTCCCTATGTTGTGTTCTTCTATACTGCGTTTAAAGGCTCCATTTTTGGCTTTTTGGGCACATCATTATCATCAAACATGTCTTCCAGTGGAGTGAGGCCAGCAGGCAAAAAATTATTCTTTAAATCAATGAACTCAGCCTCTGCTTTGGCTGTTTCCTCTAAATGCATTTGTTTCAGCTGTTCTATGTTTGTATTGTCAAAAATAGTTGGGTTCGGGATTTGTTTTGCTGTTGCAGCTGTTACAGCCTACTGATTTTCATTTGTTTGTTGTTGGGAATCGTTCATGGTCTCCATGTCAATGTTTAAATTTGAAAACTCACCCTCAAGAGTGAGGAAATTGTTAATGTGGGCATCATTTTCAAATACTTGCCAATCTCTAATATTGTTAGGAACAACGGGCCTATGTTTTATCTCAGCAGTAAAATGTTGATTTGGCTCAAAGGGAAGCTTGCATGTACTAGCAAAAGTGGCTAGGTTGTGTGCATGTATGTTATGGTTTCTAGAAATCTTGGCAAGCTCGGATTCAACGAAGGTATTAAGTATTTTTGTTGCAGCAGTCCTATAGGCCCTCATTCTATTGTCATTGGTAACAAAGTTGCCTTCATTTGTTGTATGATTAGATTGGAGTCACCTAGAATGGACACTTTTCTAGCTCCTAGAACTCTGAGCAATTTTCGGCCTAAGAGGAGAGCTTCATACTCTGCCATGTTGTTGGTACATCTGAAATTTAGTCTGTAGGCATGGCCCTCTGCATGGTTGTCATGTGTATTGTGAATCCATACACTAGCCCCTGCTCCTAATTTGTTGACAGAACCATCAAAATCTAAATACCATGTGATTTCTTGCTTGTGGTTTGTATCAAGAGTTTCAATCATTTTAGGATTGGGCAGATTTAAAATTTCTGTTTGAGGAGGTTCTTCTTGTTTGCTGGTTGCCCTGATTGTTTTGGCCACGTTATGGGCATGGGCAACCGATTCTTCATTCACACATGTCTCTAGCTCTAAAGCTAAAGGCTTCTTAGTATTTGGAGGATTGGTGTCATCATTAAAAAGAATAAATGAATCCATATCAGAATGGATTGAGTAAATTGGAAAATTTTGGGGCTTCTCCTCACTACTCACCACATACTTCATGAGTGTTTCTCTGTACAGTCTCTTTGGTTGCCCAAAGACAGAAATAGTGGCATAAGAGAGGTCAAGTTGGAGGGATCCTTGGAGTTTTTCTCCCCATGATCTTGATAGGAGCATGCCATATTGTTGGAATGTCAGGAACTACTACGTCCATTAAGATTGTCTTGTTGGGAAATTGGACTAAAGACACACAAAGTTCTTTGATTAAGCCCAAACACTTGACCTGACTTGAGTCAAAGGAGTATAGATCTTTGTAGGGTCTTGCGACATCAAGGTTTAGCTTTTCCATTACAGCTTTGGGTATAAGATTGTGTGAGGCACCTGAGTCAAACATAGCATTATGCAAGATTTTATCATGTATGTGCAGACTGACATAAAAGGGTGGAACAGATCCATATGTTGATTTTCCATTAACTTCTAGACCAAACAGCAGCTCAGGGGTATCATCTAAAACATTTACATCATCCTTGATCTCTGGCATTTGAAGTGACCTCTGAATCTGTTGCCAATACACATCATGCTTTGCAAGTTTTGAAAGGGGGATGGATATCTTAAGTTTTCCAATATTTGCTTCTAAATTAAATGGTTTCTCTAATGGAATCTTTACGTTGGCAGTAGCAGATTTCTCCTTTTCAAGAATACTTTCTGTGTTTTCCTTTTGGCTATCAACGTTATGGTGAATGACAGTTTGTGGTTTTTCTGTTTTAGGAAGGCTCTTAGGATTGCTGTTCAAATTTTCTTTCGAGGAAGAAGAAGGCAGAGGCTGAGTAATAGGAGGCTGTGTGTTTGTTATGTCCTCTATAGTCACTTGGCGCAGATTTGGGACAGAACTATCAGTTGATTTGGTTATGATAACCTTGTCTTTAATCTTGTTGAGCTGTTTGCTGTCCTTTGTTTTGCTAGGTGCAGGGACATCAATGGTTCTTGTTCTCAGCTTATATTGTTTGTGGACCTCATACACAACAGAATCATAGCCTTGTTTAAAATCAAAAGACTCTCCTGACTTGGTCTGAAATTGTTTTACATCAGGATAGTCTTAGTCTTCTTGAGTCAGAAAAATCTGTTGCTTATTTTTTGAGTCTATCAAGTTCATGTGAATCTCTTCTGTGGGCTCACTAGAAGTGGATGCCTCTGCGTAGTTTTCTTGGAAAGGAAGCCTAATATCATGGTCAGGACTAGCCCTTCCAGCATTTGGGTTTTGATTTTTCCTGAAGTTTAGGTTCCTTATGGTGTTGGGTTGTTGTCCTTCCCATGATGATTTCCTCTCAACACCTTCCACTCTATCTCCCAGCCTATGCATGCCACTGATAATAGCATCAAGATTCTGGTCTAAGGCTGAGGGTTCTTCCTTAAATGTAGTTCTTCTCTTGGTTTTAGCTCTGATTCTTTTGGCCATTAGGTTTGCCTCCACACTAACAGCGACATTTTGCATTTCTGCAAGGCTTTGAGGGGCTCTTTCCCTTAACTGATAAGCCATTTCAGCATCAAAACCATTGGGGAATTTGTACAAAGCAAGATCAGGTGGAGGTCTTAAGTTCTGTGGTATTGCATTATAAACATTATTAAACCTTGCACAGTAGTCCAAAACAGTCTCCTGAGGGCCTCTTTTGATAGTGTCATACTCAGATAATATGTGCAAGGGGTCTTTCTTTTTCTCCCATCTGTTGATAAATGAATGATATAAGGCTTTTGGGTCTACTATGGAATGGGCTGGGAGCGCTCTAAACCAGGTCCTGACGTCGCCTGCCAGACTTTGGACAAAAATATTCATTCTCACACTATCATCGTCAATCTCATAGCTCTCAAAGTAATCCTGCATTTTCTTTGTATGCTGTAGGGCCGTGCAGGCATTTGTGCCATCAAAATAAGTAATTTTAGTCTGGTAATCCTGAGGCATAGCCCTGGGATTAGCAGGCAGTTGTAAAGGTGCATATCTATTAGCCATATTAACAGGGATAAGTGGAACAATTGGGGTAACTGGGATAATCGGAGTAGTAGTGGTGGTATGTGTAGTGAATGGAGGTGTGGAAACAGTGTTTGGAGAAGTAGATGATGAACAAGGGGAAGTAGGGTTTGAACGGAACAAAACTTTAATAGGGGTTGAAAAATAGCTAGGCTGAACTGTTTCAGGACTAGTATCCGCAAGATCTTCCTGCTGCTCTTGTTTTCTAAGGATCTTAGGGATTATATTGGGGTTTCCAAAAACAACTGGGGGATTTGGCTCTGGATTCGACCTTGTATGACACGAATGCTTTTTGGGAGCCAACTTCTAACTTGTTTTTTGGGGATTTTTCTAACAGTATAGATTGAAAAAAAAACTTTTAAAGGTTAGTTTCTTCCTCAGCAGAGCTTCGGACTGGATTTGTGAGATTATCTGAGGAGGTTCCCCAGTGGAGTCGCCATTATGTTATCACTCACGGTGTCCCTAAGCTCCTGAAGGGATACGTACGAGGTAACCACAAACCAATCTTTGGATTGCAGGTTCTAGCCCACCTACAATCAGATAGGGCTCTCTCTTAATGATTTAGCTTTGTTGATGATGACTTTAGGCTAGTTATTGGGTGCAAGGAGTTTTGTTTGTGTTTGGGTGGTGTTTGCATGGAAGGAGGATGCTTTCAAGTAAAGAGGCAATGCATAGTGTGTTAAGTTTCAAACCATTGGGCATGGAGTCATGGAGTAAGAATGATGGTGCGTTTTCTTGGTCACAAGAGGAAAATGGAGTAGGGTAGTTGCACATAAAACAACCTTCAAGCTAAAGAGATGGGATGAAATGTAAGGAATGAGAGGCAATTAAGAATCTCTCACTCAGTTTAACAAGGGAAGGGAGACGAGCTCTATCTAGGGGCAGTTAAGAATCCCTGGATAATTGTCATACATGGTGAATTAGGGAAAAGAGCCATATGGAATCCATATTTATGCTTAAAACAGATGAAAATATAAAGAAACAACAGAAATTGAGCATAGAGTGCCGTTAAACAAGTTCTAAGCCAATCTTTCTTTCTGCTGTTTGGATGTAGGTTTATGAATGGAAAACAGAGGTAAGAAGCACTTATTGAGTCATGTAACAGTACAAGAATTCCATAGTCACTCTTCAACCATTAAACACAGTAAACAATCCGTTCTCCAAGCTCGTAGGCAGTCTTTGATTATAGAAAAATATCAGATACATAGTGCGAGTCTTTCTTGGAGAGCATTAACCAACTATCCATCCAATAACAACAACCAACCAACATTACATTGTTCAGGGTTGTATATATAGGGTAAATATCCAAAAATATTTATTACAGCCGACCTAACAGGTCTACGGTGTAGGAATTTACAGGGTAAGTTCCTCAAACAGAACACCAAAAGGACACCGCTCACAAACAGATCACAGATCAATACACCAGTATTTTGACGTGGTTAAAACCCTCAGAGAGGGAAACAGTCCACGACCTGTGCCAACTTGGTGCAGTGCTTCTGTAATAACTGTGCTTTGAGCTTTTGTCCAGTGATCTTATGTGACTTTGATGTGCATTTACTATTATTTGAGTGCCCTTAAATGGCCTTTACTGTTTCTTTGACTTTGCTGGATGGCTCTTTAATGTTTTGTTGCTTCGGGCCGTTGAAAAAATATCCACCGATACACTTTGCCGCATCTTGATACTCTTTGACATTAATTTTGGCTTCACTTTTGCTCTGACACTCTTTAATGCCTGAATCGGGCCTCTCTTTTTCTGTTGATATGCTAAAAACTATTAAATCGGGCCTTTTCTGCCCTTTTCGGTGCAAAAACGACTATGGAATCAAAAGATTCCCCATTTTGGCCCATTTCCCATAGCGATGCCCCCACCCCCATCCTCATATAGCGCTAATCGTGCATCGAAAACTGCCTCTGTTTTTCATTACGGGCTTCCGAAGCTTTGATTTTGCACTTGCGCGATTTTTCTGGCGGGTGACGTCAGCATGATGTCAACGGTACAGCGGATGACGTCAGTAGTGGGACCCATTTGTACGGTGATGATGTCAGCAGGGTGACGTGGCAGTACGGCAGGGCGATTGTGTGGCAGTACGGTGGTAGGCTGACGCAGGCAGGAAGGGGTGAGGTGGTGGTGATGTGGCAGGGTGACACGGCAAGGTGACGTGATGTTTACGTCACGCAAGGGGAGAGCGGTTTTTGGTTTGCAGCGCACCGCTCTTGCACCTGAGCGGTATTGGCAGGGGGGCTCCGCCACAGCTGGGAGGGCGACGCGTGGCGGGAGTACGATGGCAAAACCGCCGATCTCCCAGGCCCTAACCCTCGGCAGCTCAAGGCATGAAAAGACCCGCCCACCGTAGATTGCGAGTGCTACAAATCTGATGGCTGGCGGATAAGGTAAGTCGGTGGAAGGATAAGGACGGGGCCCCGCACGCCAATTTTTGAATTCAGCGGGGGAAAAAACATTAGGAAAGTGGGTTTTTTGGGGTTAAATGTGTGTGGGGTTAATTTATTTACATGCAGGACTTTAGAAAAAGGGGTTTTATACATTAGAGGAGGGACTTAATGCATAGGAAGGGGTACTTTGCTTTGGGAGATGGTTTTTTGAGACAAAAAAAGGGCTCTTACTAAGTTTTAGATAAAATTAGCAATTCCCAAAGTTACTTTATGGTTATTTTTCAACCAAGGGGAGGGATAAGTATATAGGGGAGTTTTTTAACATATTTTTTAATAGGGGAAGGGGAAATAGATAGGGAGCTATACAGTAAAGTTAGTAGTTAATATGACGAGTGATAAGAAAGCGCTAAGTATGTGAATCTTAGGCTATTAGGGGGGAATGATTCCTAAAGGAAATGGACTTCCTTGAGTAAATCAGATCTTTGCCAAGGCAAATTTTCATGAAAATAATGAAACTAAGAGATATCAAGTAGATCTTGACCTCTTTGGGGAAGTTAGTGAATGATTTGGGGAATAAGGAAGAAGGGGGAAGTTAATCATGCCTTGCTTGAGCTCCTCCAAATGGAAACTACCTGATAGTTGTGACCTGAACAAATATGACACTTGAAAACATGAAATTGATCGCAAATCACCATTCTGCAACCTCAAAACTACCTACCCAGCCTACTTACCTAGCATTTTTTCTTCTTTTTAGTTTGGGTGCACTTGGACTTGTAGACCCAGCTTTTCAACCTTTTCTTTTTACTGTCCTCTTATCTATATCTACACTTATTTCATCCAGGGGCTCAGATTAGGCTGTTGAGCACCCTTGCTTCTCTACCTATCTAAGAATCTGCCAAGATTAAGCTGTTTGGAAAAATATTCATTCTCTATATTCTAAAACAGGAAATTGAAACCTAGGGAGACCAATATTAAACTTTTTGGACCTCGCTTTAACTGAAAAAATGGAATAGTACATCAAAATTGGAACACAGAAGTGGCACCTGAACTGGCACACTCTCATGGCATCCTTCTTTGGCCTCTGTAGCAAATATGGAACACTGCAGCATGCAAAGTATGACATATTTGGCATGTAAAAATGTCAATCATGAAAGATGAGTAACCTGCTGCAGCAGGAGGCTAACACCTCCTCTTTCCGAACCTGGCTGTGCTAAGCCTGTTCAGGACCAACCATTGGTCGGAGAGAGTGTCAACTTGGGTTCACCGCCTGTTGATCACTCTGTTTCGGAAGAGCGTCATGCTCATGTTTTCTCATCTCGTCAGATTCTCCTAAGCCCAAAAACGACCCTCCTATCCCTGCTGATCCCGAGATTCCTTCTTCGGAGCAGGGGGGCAATCATACGATTCCCCCACCAAGTAGTTCAGTCGTTTCCTTCAACTGGAGTCACCTAACTGCTTTCCGCCTTCCATCCCATGTACCTTT
The DNA here is from genome assembly GCA_000404065.3 of Pinus taeda. Lineage (NCBI taxonomy): Eukaryota > Viridiplantae > Streptophyta > Pinopsida > Pinales > Pinaceae > Pinus > Pinus taeda. Next base: position 83,419 of record APFE030162831.1, read on the forward strand.
CCAGATTACAGTACATGCCTATGATAAGGAAGTACCTGGCACTATCTTGGATGAGCATGCATCTGTCAGTCTTATGCCTTCCACTACTTGGCAAGCTTTGGGCTCCCCACAGCGTGTGTCGGTCGCACAGAATCTGATGGCGTTTGATCGAGGAACCAGTCAACCATTAGGGATCCTTCCAAAGTTCCCTATTACTTTGGGAGGCAAAACCTTCTATATAGATGTACTGGTTACCCAAGGTGCTTTAGATTTCAGTCTTCTCCTTGGTCGTGACTATGTTTATGCCATGGGGGCCCTTGTCTCTTCACTTTTCCGTGTGGTTTACTTTCCACACGACGGAGAGGTCGTGACTGTAGATCAATTATCATTCTTTAGTCCCCCAGTGCCTTCTACGTAGTTTTCATCCCCTCCTGGTTTTTATCCACCGATTGTATCTGCCCCGCCGTAGGTCAACTACGTGGCTACTTATCCCATGCTTGTATCTAGTGATGCCGTCGTCGTGCATAGTGTCCTAGGGGCATTGGGTCCTGACTTCCAAAATGTGATCTTGCCACCGGGAGTGGCACTCTTAGAAGCTACGACTTCCTGTTCATTATGATGAAGTTCGTGCAGAGCATAGTTCGCTTTACTATTGTTAGGATATTCCGACACGTAGGAATAGTTAAGTATAACTTGGTCTAGTATAGAGTTAGGTAAAGTGTGTTTCTTTAACATGTACATTTGTAACTTACAATCCGACGGTCACGATATGTAGTGATCAGACGGTTCATTCTCTCCTCGGTATTACCGACACTTGATCCGTGGCTTGAACCCGATTGGTCCATGAATTCTATTTAAAGCGCATGGAGGGTCATTTGTAGGTTCACCGTGCATGAGAGAAGCTTATGTAAATTTTCATTCTTTTATTAATAAATTGCCTGTAGTAGCCACGTTGGGCAGGCCGTGGACTGTTTCCCTCTCTGAGGGTTTTAACCACGTCAAAATACTGGTGTATTGATCTGTGATCTGTTTGTGAGCGGTGTCTTTTTGGTGTTCTGTCTGAGGAACTTATCCTGTAAATTCCTACATGGTATCAGAGCTATTTGAGGGCCGCGTCCGTTGGTGATCCAAATCTGAAGCCGGTAGAACTGCATGCGGCTGTCGTTTCCTAGATCTACTGTTTCTGACTGCTTTCGGGCCGAGAGGACTGCTCTGTTGTGTTCGGAGCATCTGTTCCAGTGAGGAACCCCTTTCGTTTCACGCGAAAAGGTTTCCGGTAGCCCTATCTGCGTCATTTTTAAGATCTGGAGGTATACAGTCTTTATTTTGCAGTTTACTGTTATTTTCTCTTTGCTTATTTCGGTTTCGGTTTATTTAGTTTTTTTTTAACCGGATCTATACCTTTCATTTCTGCGTATGCTCTTTTCCTTGCGACTCTGTGCGATCTGGGCAAATCAGAAACAGAAAGGAAGGATTTTTTCTCATGCGTATGCTCTTTTCCCTGCACCTTAGTGTGATCTCGGAAAATCAGAAACATTGAGAAAAATATTTAGTTTTTAGGCTAAAGCTAACTTTGATCCACAAGGTTCATTTTTTTTTAAATATTTAGTTTTTTGGGTAAAGCTAACTTCGAGCCATAAGGTTTGTTTTTCTTTGCATGTCCGTGTTGGGTTTTGTGTTTTGTGTTTTGTAGGGAAAAAGAGGTTTGTCAAGGCAAGCACGCAACCAAAGCCGCCCCCCTCTCTCTCTCTCTCTCAAATTTTTGTATAGATCAATTGGTTCAAAGTTCTTTTAAGAGAGTAGAGGTCTTGGGTTCAAATCTCCATTTTGTGGGGGCGTTTTTTTTCATTCCCGCACATTCGCGCCTTTGCCGGTGCCTTCATCAACTTTTTTTAAAAAAGGTCATAACTTCTTCATCCGGAAGCCGTTTTCAGAACCGTTTTTTTTTAACCAGCCTAATTTTTCAAGCTCTTTCCATTGGAACACTTAGTTTTAGCATATATAGCTTCAGTTGCTATCAAAATGGAAAGTTCATGCCAAGTTATCCTTGACAGCACCAACTACTTCCAATGGTGGTCCTACATTATGGATTTACCTAGAAGTAAAGGTCTTTACCGAATAGCCACAGGCCAAGAAACCAAGCCAAAAGATGAAGAGAAAGCAGCCAAATGGGAAAATAGGCAAGATCAAGCATGTGGGTTGATAGGGATGTCTA
>APFE030162831.1:114437-164403 GCA_000404065.3 Pinus taeda
TGTAATATCCCTCCCTTAATAATAAATAATAAATAATAATAACTAATAAAAATAATGCAAAAATAATAATTAATAATAAAAATAATGAATAATAATAAATAATAAAGAATAAAGAATAATAAATAAATCACTAGATAATAAATAATAAAGAATAATAAATGATAAATGATATTAAAGATTATATAAAAAGAAATAAGTAATAAAAATAAAAATAAAAATAGTAATAACCATATTTAAGAAATAAAAGAAGGAAATTATCAAAAAAGAAGGGTGTGCATGTGGTTCCCCTTCCAAGGCTTTGTTCTATTTAATGACTGGTGAGGAGGATGGTGGGGGGTTCCATCATTCGGAGGTTCTTTCTTGCATTCTCTTGGGAGAATAGTATACCAAGACTTAGAAATACTGGCAGTAGTCTTTGATTGAGGGCTCGGGGGTGGCCAGTTGTAGCAGAATCCTGCGCAATTGAGCCTACGGTTGGGAGGAGAGTCGTCCCCAAATTTTGTGGTCACTTCGCAGCCGGTAGGTACAGGTATAATTTCATTGAAAGAATTGTTTTCCTTTTGACATTAATTTTAGTTTTACTTGTGCTGTTACATATGGTATCAGAGCTGGTTTAATCGTTAGGGCCTATGGGCATCCAGAATTATACTTGTTGGAAATTTTAACCTAACTTATTTTAAAGTACAGGTTGATTACTTCCAAGTGTTTGTGGTTCCACCAGTCCCCATGGTTTCACCATCTGGCATTCCAAAGTAGACTATTTTAAGTTAAATAAGTAGATTGTTTTCTCATTTTAAATCTTATTTGCATTTTGTCTCTTTCCGGTTAATACTTTTTAAGTTCTATGCTTGACTCGCAGTTTTTTTTGTACAGTCACCAATTGCATAACTCTCTGCTGGTTTATTTCCTTCTTTTTATATATATAAAAAGAGCATTTAGCAGTACTCAATGACCACGAAATCATATATGACCAGATTTTGGCTATTTCAGTGCTCAAACGTTGATTCAGCTTACTAGGTCTGAAAATGTTTGTTTAGGGTAGGACTTGTAAATTGCCATTTCATCCAAACCACTAGTACACTGCAGAAGTCAGACATAGGCCTATTATACCAAACAACCTCAAGTATTGGCAAGTTTTCTCCTAGGACTCTCAGATCTACGATTTCATGAAAAATGAAGGTGATTTTCAGAATTGTAATACAAATACTGATTGCACAATAGACAATAATATAGAAAGCAGCTTAGATGTAAATATTTTTGATGTAGCTAAACCAACGAAATTTACTAGAGTAGAAATAGATAGTTTAGAAAAGGTAGAGATAGATGAAATGATGGATGATGATCTTGAGATTCTTAATTTGAAAATTAATTTTTTTCCTAAAGGATTAGTACCTTTAGAGGATTTGTTTGACTCTAATGATGTAGCTAGGAAACCCAAGATGGAACCCCTCAGGGCGAACATAGAAGAGTGTAATATAGGGACTGAAAATAATCCAAAACTTATTAAGATATTTAAAGCCTTACCCCCAAGAGGAGAATGTCAAATATATCAATCTATTTCAAGAGTTCCAAGATGTATTTTCCTGGAGTTATGAAGACTTAAAATATTATGACAACAACATAATCCAACACAAAATACCTTTAAAAGAAGATCACAAACCTTTCAACTAGAAACTGACGAGGGTAAACCTAGTTCTTATGCCAGCCATAGAGAAAGAGGTTAAAAGAATGTTTGATGCCCAAATAATAACACCCATTAGATACTCAAACTAGATTTCAAACTAAGTTACAACTAGGAAAGAGATAGGTGAAATTAGACTTTGTGTAGTTTTTAGAAACTTAAACAAGGTCTCTTTAAAAGACAATTACCCCTTACCAAAAATGGACCATATATTGCAAAGGGTAGTGGGCTCATCAAGGATTTCACTACTAGATGGATTCTCTGAGTATAAGAAGATATTAGTCCAACTTGAGGACCAAGCCAAAACTGTGTTTACTACTCCTTATGGTACCTTCATGTATTTGAATATGCCCTTTGGATTAATGAATGCAGGTGCCACATTTTAAAGAGCTATGGATATATATTTTGCCAAGGAAATCCATGATTTCTTAGTAGTATACTAGGATGACATCATAGTATTCTCTAAATCTGACAATGAACACTTAGACCACCTCAGAAGAGTATTTATCAAATGTAGGAAATTTGGGATTTCGTTAAATCCTAAAAAGACACTTTTCGGTCTAGAAGAGCGCAAGATGTTAGGACACATCATATCTAAAGATGGTATTAGGATAGACCCTACTAGAATAGAAGCTATTTTGACCATTTCCCATCCCCAAAACATTAAAGGGTTACAAACGTTTCTAGGTAAGATTAATTTTCGTAGGAGATTCATCACAAATATAGTAGAATTGATTAGGGAATTAAATAGCATGCTAAGAAAGGACTCAACAATTAAATGGACATTGGAGGCCAAATAATCCTTTGAAGCTATTCAGGAAGCTTAAACCAAGACTCCAATCCTAATTAGTCTTGACTTTAACAAAAATTTTATTATTTTTTCTTTTACTTCAGAACACACCATTGCAGTAGTCTTGCTGCAAAAGAAAAATCAAGGATGTGAACAGCCAATGGCATTCTTTAGCAAATTCTTAAGAGATGCCACACTCAAATACAATATCATGGAAAAACAGGCTTTAGCTTTAGTTAAGGCTATCAAAGATTTCAGAGTATACATTCTATACTCTCACATTATTTCTTATTTTCCAAACTCTGTAGTTAAGGAAATTTTGACTCAAAATGGGCCTGAAGGAAAAAGAGGCAAACAGATTGCCACAATATTGGAATATGATATAGAGATAAAGCCCACCAAGCTCATCAAGGGCCAAGGTTTAGCCAAACTCATGGCTGAATCGAACTAACAGGCCCTTGATATCGACTTCACTAGTGCTCTTGATGATCAGGAGGAGATGCTGACTCCACAGATCAGTGAACCTTTCACTGATTCACCCTTGTATGCAGATATTACATTTGTATTACAAAACTTACAAGCTCCTCCTGGATTGACAAGAACTAAAGCCAGATTCTTGAAAATGAAGTCATTAAGATATTTTGTTGTAGATAATGCATTGTTTTGGAAGGACAATAGTGGTATTCTTTCAACATGTTTATTAAAAGCTGAAGCTAACAAGATTTTACAAGAGTTTAATGCAGGGGATTTGGAGGACACTTGTACTCGAAGAGTACTACTGACAAAATTCTGAGGGGTGGTTTTTATTGGCCTACTTTGTTTGCAAATGTTAAAAAACATGTGACCTCTTGTCATAAATGCCAGATTTCTGAGGGAAAGATAAAACTTTTACCCTTGCCTCTTAAACCAATTTCCACTGAGATGCCATTTCAACAGTGGGGGTTAAACTTCATTGGAGAAATACACCCAACCTCCTTAGCTTAGCACAAGTGGATTCTAACATCCATAGAATATTTTACCAAATGAATAGAGGCTATACCTTCTAGGCAAGCCATAGACGCAATCATAATCACCTTCCTAGAGAGTAATATCCTGTCAAGATTTGGATGTCCCCAGGAGCTCATTATTGATAATGCAGCAGCCTTTAAATCCAAAAGAATCATAGATTTCTGTAACAAATACAACATCACCATTGGCCATTCCACAACATATTACCCTCAAGGTAATGGAATAGCAAAGTCGTCCAACAAAAATCTGGTCAATATTATCAAAAATTTACTAGAAGATAACAAAATGACATGGAACGGGAAGTTAGTCAATGCCTTATGGGTAGATAGACTGACTACTAAGAAGTCTATTGGAACATCACCCTATCAGCTGGTTTATGGGATGGATGTATTTTTTCCATCATATTTGGGAGTTTCAGTCATGAATATCCTCCAGGAATTACAAGTGGAACCGAATGATATTCAGAGAATAATAAATCAGGCCATACCCCTGCAGTAGAAAAGAGAAGAAGTATATGTAAAATCACAGGTAATCCAAGAAAATATCAAGAAAGTCTTTGATAAAAAGACTAAAGTAGATGATTTTCACATAGGAGACAAATACCTTAAGTGGGATTCAAGGAGAGAAGGCAAAGGCAAGCATGGAAAATTTAATTTTCTGTGGCAGGGGCCTTATGTCATTTATGGTTACAGAGGTAACAATGCCTTTTTCTTGACAAACATAGATGGATCAGATCTACCAAGAGGACCTGTTAATGGTAGGATGTTGAAGCACAATTTTTCCACTGATTCACAATACTTCATTTTACTTTGCATCATTGTATATAACATTGCAGAGTGTAGATTGGATTGGAAGGTAACCCTTTGAAGTTGAAGCCCGAAGAGAAGGCCCTGAGCTTTGGAGGATTTATTGTCATAAGTATCAATAAAGCAGGAATCACACAAGCACAGTTCACAAGGTAACTACAATCACAATTCAAAAGGCTACTAATCTTCATAGTTCTTGGCATTTCACCCAAAAATTCCATCCCCATGTGGAGCCACAGTTAGAGTCCTATAGTGATAGGATTCATAATTTTGAATTGGCTGAGGTTAATTCTTGAATATTGTACATAACTTTGATTTTTGCAAATGTTTCCATATTAAAATTAAAAAATGTAAAGAGGGTATGTCCTAAAATAAATATCAAAGGACAATAAAAGTAAGAAACTATTAAAAAATACAAAAAGTGAAAGAATATGAACCCCAAACAAAAACAGATCATGAAAGGGTGCAAGTCCAAGTGCCACTACTTTTTACATTACTATCTTAAATAATGGTTGTGTGCAGCTTGTCATACATGCCACAACCCATGGTAGTCAAACTTCTTAATCTTGAATATTTCATGCTTTGAATTTTATGTTTATAGTTAGAGAACAAAATCTGACCAAACAGCTTAATCTTTGCAGATCATTAGATAAGTAGAGAAAATAAAAGGGTCTCATCAGTTTAATCTGAGCTCTTGGAAGATATAAGGTTAGAAGTGGATAGTTTGTTTTATAAAAGAAAAGGAAAGAAAAGGGTTTCATAGCTTAAGTGCACCCACCAAAGTGAAGAAAAAATGTTAGGTTAGGTAAAAGGGTAGGTAAAGAAAGGTTGCAGAAATACAAGTCATTTGGAGCATAAGCACTACTGTCATGCTTAACTATGTGTTTCAAGTGTGCAGGAGTAGTTATCAATGGAAAAAGAATGCTCGTAAGATGATTTTAACTAACTCCCCCTCCTTTCACAAACTTATCCCTTTCTTGCTTATTAATTTCCTCATCATCCCTTAAAATACCCCTTTTTTCCTCCATTTTTACCCTTACATCATTATCCCATATTTTCCCCTAGGAATTCCTTTTAAATTCCTTTCCCTCTTGCTAAAATCATCATTATGTTCCATAAATCCCTTTTCCTAGGGTAAAAACCCTTTTCCCCCCTTTGTGAAAAGTTATTTTCCCCTTTTTTTTTAATATAAAAATCTAAAAATCAACTTATCCTAAGTTGAAAAGCCCTTATGCCTTGAAAAAAAAACCGCCCGATGGATCATTTGAGTTAATCCACAAATTAACTTTAACTAAACATGCTTAAGTATGTTTGATTAGGCAGGCCCCTCCCTAACCTTTCCCCCAATCCCCTCCACACATCTTTTTAGCGCGATCACCATCTGATCAACACCAATCTAATCTAATAGTTATCACTCCATTTCACATGCATTCAACTTTTGAGCTTTAATGATGCAGGAGCATCAAGGCCAACTTTCATTTTTTATTTATGTAATAAAGGGGGGTGTGACATTTTAATTGTTTTATTAATTAATTTGGTATATTTAAATAAAATAGGAGATAAATTCTAAAAGTGAGGATTTTGTAAATAATTCTCAAATATGAGAGAATTTGGTCAGTTGAGGATGTAAAGGGATGAGAGATTTTAATTTAGAAATTAGTTTCATTAATTTTGGGTGAGAGAGGATCCTTAGGGATTCAAAAGAGATTTAAGGATTTGTTGAGATATTTTAGTGGTGTTGAGATATTAAGGGGATTGAGCATTTACTTAGATCATTTTTAAAATTGTATAAATAGGAAGGGGTTTTGAGAGAAAAACACATTGAGATAGTTGGAGAAAGTGAGAGTGTGATTGAGAGCAGGCTTGAACAGCCAAGGCTGTAAGCCTTAGGGCAGGTTGTAAGGGCCAATGAATTGTAAATCAGGCCACAGAGAAATGTTGCTGTAAGTAAATTCGCTTTTATGAAAGTGTTGGTTTTTTGTTATGCACCTTAACTTGATCAATTCAGGTGTGATTCAATTTCTGTGTTGAAATGGTGAATTTGCTGGTTTATAGGAGAGGAATTGTAATGTATGTTCTTCAAATCCATGCATGAGCTTATTTGTTTCAAATAAGGAACTCGATTTTAAATTCAGATTGGTTAATATGTGGTACAATGGAAATTGGGAGTTGAATGTAGGAGGGCGCAGAGCTATGTTTTAAAACTCTCTTGGAATTCAATTGAAAATTGTTATGTTTCAAATAGCATTGACATAGTTTGAACAACGTGGCAAATGAGTGGCTCCGGCATATCAAGTTGGAAAGTCGAATTCATGAAGGCACATACATTTTGGTGAAAATTAATTAAACTTCTATTAATGATGCGTTTGTGTTGTAATTAAAAACACTGTTGTTTGAATACGCATAGCACTGATATGAAGATTTCAAAGGCACAAATTAATGAATTTCGATTATGGGATGCGTTAAATTGTTGAACTAGTTCTATTGAATGAAATCGATGGCAATAATTGCTCTTCATTTAGTGTGTTGAAGCCATAGGTGTAATAGATTGCTGAAAGCATGTTTTGGACAGAACTATGGACAAAATTAATTGGACGTTGGCTCTTAGTGAATCAATATTGATTTATTATAAAACTTGAATCGTGGCAATGTCAAGCCCAGCATTGTGAAATTAAAGGGCTGTGTTTCATGTTTGAATGTTTCTAAATTGCAGGATGGATGGATCGATTGGAAGATTGAGCGCTGCAACGTGAATTAATGCAGAACCAAATCAATTGACCAACGGACCTTCGTTGATGGGGTGTACATTAAATGGAGAAAGTATGTTAGACAAAAAATTATCAATTGGAATTCAGAGAAAGAACGAGTCTAGAAAAGTTATTGAACATAAAGCTAGGGCACTGTAAAACCGTGAGGTAAGGAAACCTATGGTTGAATGTTTTGCGATGTTAATTGTGCAGTTTAATTATATACGCAGAATTACGCTGGAAAGGTCGATGCACAGTGCTTTGAGTTTAAGGGAAAGAATTATATTGAGATTTCCACATGGACTAACACATATGAAATCATCGTAAGCCAGTTGGATGTTGAGATTTGAGTCAAATATGTTTAAAGTCAATGGTCAAACATATGAGAATTAAGCGCGTAATTAAATGAAAAAAATTGGGGTTTGAATTATATAAGTGAGCTGGATTGTGAATGTGTTGATTTAATGAACCAATAACAAAGCTAATGGAAAGAGGGCGCATTATGGATTTGTGTAAAGCGCTTCTGGAGTTAATCCAGTGATTTGTGTGGGTTGATGTCCTTTATTAAAAGGAACAAGAGCATATTTCTTTTGTTAGCTTATGATTGTATCCAATATTAAAAGTCATGTGAAATTGTGGTGGTAGAAAGGAATTGAGGGACTAATGAGGTATGGAATATGGATTGTGGGAACATTTGAATAGTGAATTGTTTGACAATTTGATGCTTATGAAATGGGTGTGGTAAAGAGTTTTGAAAATGCGAGGGATTGGTGTTTTTGATTTGGGCAAAAGCTAAGCAACATGTTTGATATGTGTTATATGTGAAGATCTTGGTTGTTGTAGGTTTAGGCCTGCATCATTTTTGGTATCAGATCTGGAATAGCTCTTTTTGAAGATTCAAGTTTTTAAGTTAAGTTAATTGCATGTGATGAATGAATGTTAGATTTTGGAACTGATGAATATTGAAGCACAGAGATGCAGTGCAGTTGAGGAAGTGAAACAAGATCAACAGGATCTTGAAAGGTGAGCTGACAGGTATTATTTATCTCTGGTTTAAAGGTTATGCTTGGATAATTTGATTTACAGGCATAGTGAAGAAATCTCAGCGGGAAGAAGTAGATCACAACTAGAGTGCAGTGATGAAGGAGTCTAGCAAGGGATTCTAGGTGAATGTGGCAGAACCTAAAGATTCAACAGAGGTTGAATGAAAAGGACAAGTGTGTTCTTGGAAGTTGCAGATGAGAGAAGCCTGAAGGAGCAGTGGAGAAATGCTCAAAGGGTTCCAGCAGAGGACCGGTGATTACCAAAAGACCAGATCCGGAGGGAAGGATTGGTGAGGTAAGTGGCAGCAAGAGAATTCGTTGTTGTAGAGGCTTGATGCAACTCATGGGTGAGAAACTCATGGCGAAGGAGATGACTACTGAAAGTCATAAAGGAAAAAGCAGAGGTTCAGAAAGAGGCCACAGTAGAAAAGAGAAGAAATATGCCAAGGCAAATGGCATAAGACAGCAGTTGACTCAGGAAGAGTATGAGAAAGAGAAAGCTGAGATAGCAGTTCATCTTGAGCTATTGATGGAGTTGTTACGGAAAAATGTGAAAGACCATAGACATGGTTTGCTGATGAGGAAGAGAGTGAAGTGGCAGAGGCTACAACAGAAAAGAGATCTACAGATAAACATGCAGTTAACAGAGGAGCTGAGGAAGCTCGAGCAGATGATAGATGTACAGTTGAGATGGGAAGAACTCAGAGCAGCTGAGTTGGAAGAGGAGGTTTCCATTGGTGAAACAGAGGAGAAGATCATTGATGATTTCTTGAGTTATTGGGTAAATCCAGATCATCTGGATAATGTAAAATCGTGTATTTTTGTAGTTGAGAATTGTGATGTGATTACATGTTTTACTGATGAGGATGCGCAATCTTGTGAAGATGTTACAACATATGAGAAGGTTCTTGTGAATAAAGAAGGGAATCAGCTGGTATATAAACCAACAGTTGAGACTGTTGAACTTTGTATTTTTCAAACTGAAAGTTTGTGTATGAATGCAGGGACTGTAAGTGATGATGATATGCTTCAGCGATGCCACAGGGAAATTGCATTGTTGGAATATTTGTTGGAGAATTCGGAGTATGACAGGGAGATTGCAGAAGAAAGAGTCCAGTACAGTGAACGAGAACAGAAAGACATCATGGAAACAGATGGTGTGAGAGGAAGACTGGTTGATAGTCTTGAGAGTTCTTTAGAGAATTCTTTGGGAAGAGAGAATTAGCATACTAATGTGCTGATTGAGAGGGAGAATTCAGAACAGCATACCGAGGTGTTGGCAGAGGGAAGTAAGGCACTGATGCCTTATGATTTTTGTTTTAACAAGTGTTTTGTGAATGCAGGTATTATCGCAGGTGTTGAAGGACATTTGACTCAGTTGAGCAGTCAAATGAAGGAGAAAGACGAGAATTCTATGGAAATTTCAAAACCATGGGATGAGGACATTATGTTGCTGGAAAGGATGCTGAATTATCAGAATTCAGTGCAGAAAGAATCTCAATTTTAGAATTGGGAATTGCAGATGCATAGAGATGAAGATAGCAGAAAGGAGTACGCAATGTACCAGTCCATTAAGTTGCTGATGGGAGAAGGCGGAAAAGAGGTTTTCTGTTTCTGAAGACAAGAGGGCATGGATGGTTGGGAGGCAGTAAGAACAAAAGAAAACATAGAAGTAAGAAATGAGAAGGTAAGAACGAAAACAAGTATAGAAGCAAGAAGTCAGCAAGTGACGGTAAAAATTGAACGAGTAAGAACTGAGCAAGCCATCTTAGCTCAGCAGGCAGCAAGAAATCAGCAGCTTGAAGATTTATTGGACAAGGAAATTGAATTAATCAGAAGAATCATGTTGAAAGTGTCTCAGAGGAAGACGTCAGTAAGAAAGAGAAGAAGCAGCAACAACAAAATAAAGATAGAGACAAATTGTGAAAGTGCAGCAAGTGGAGCAAGACAGCATAAAATGTGGAGACCTGGAGAAGAACAACAGACAGAAGCAACGACAAATGGAAAGTTGCAGCACAAGATATGGGATCCAGGCAGACAAAGATCTTAACACATGATCAGGCGATCATGATTAATTTCAAATTTGGGAGTCTGATGCAGGAGCATCAAGGCCAACTTTCATTTTTTATTTATGTAATAAACGGGGGTGTGACATTTTAATTGTTTTATTAGTTAATTTGGTATTTTTAAATAAAATAGGAGATAAATTATAAAAGTGAGTATTTTGTAAATAATTCTCAAATATGAGAGAATTTGGTCAGTTGAGGATGTAAAGGGATGAGAGATTTTAATTTAGAAATTAGTTTCATTAATTTTGGGTGAGAGAGGATCCTTAGGGATTCAAAAGAGATTTAAGGATTTGTTGAGATATTTTAATTAGATCATTTTTAAAATTGTATAAATAGGAAGGGGTTTTGAGAGAAAAACACATTGAGATAGTTGGAGAAAGTGAGAGTGTGATTGAGAGCAGGCTTGAATAGCCAAGGCTGTAAGCCTTAGGGCAGGTTGTAAGGGCCAATGAATTGTAAATCAGGCCATGGAGAAATGTTGCTGTAAGTAAATTCACTTTTATGAAAGTGTTGGTTTTGTGTTATGCACCTTAACTTGATCAATTCAGGTGTGATTCAATTTCTGTGTTGAAATGGTGAATTTGTTGGTTTATAAGAGAGGAATTGTAATGTATGTTCTTCAAATCCATGCATGAGCTTATTTGTGTCAAATAAGGAACTCGATTTTAAATTCAGATTGGTTAATATGTGGTACAATGGAAATTGGGAGTTGAATGTAGGAGGGCGCATAGCTATGTTTTAAAACTCTGTTGGAATTCAATTGAAAATTTTTATGTTTCAAATAGCATTGACATAGTTTGAACAACATGGCAAATGAGTGGCTCCGACATATCAAGTTGGAAAGTCGAAGTCATGAAGGCACATACATTTTGGTGAAAATTAATTAAACTGCTATTAATGATGCGTTTGTGTTGTAATTAAAAACACTGTTGTTTGAATACGCGTAGCACTGATATGAAGATTTCAAAGGCACAAATTAATGAATTTCAATTATGGGATGCGTTAAATTGTTGAACTAGTTCTATTGAATGAAATCGATGGTAGTAATTGCTCTTCGTTTAGTGTGTTGAAGCCACAGGTGTAATAGATTGTTGAAAGTGTGTTCTGGACAGAACTATGGACAAAATTAATTGGACATTGGCTCTTAGTGAATCAATATCGATTTATTATAAAACCTGAATCGTGGCAATGTCAAACCCAGCGTTGTGAAATTAAAGGGTTGCGTTTCATGTTTGAATGTTTCTAAATTGCAAGATGGATCGATCGATTGGAAGATCGAGCGCTGTAATGTGAATTAATGCAGAACCAAATCAATTGACCAATGGACCTTCATTGATGGGGTGTACATTAAATGGAGAAAGTCTGTTAGACAGCAAATTATCAATTGGAATTGTAGAGAAAGAACGAGTCTGGCAAAGTTATTGAACGTAATGCTAGGGCACTGTAAGACCGTGAGGTATGGAAACCTGTGGTTGAATGTTTTGGGATGTTAATTGCGCAGTTTAATTATATAAGCAAAATTACACTGGAAAGGTCGATGCATAGTGCTTTGAGTTTAAGGGAAAGAATTAGATTGAGATTTCCACATGGACTAACACATATGAAATCATCGTAAGCCAGTTGGATGTTGAGATTTGAATCAAATATGTTTAAAGTCAATGGTCAAACATATGGGAATTAAGCGCGTAATTAAATGAAAAACATTGGGGTTTGAATTATATAAGTGAGCTGGATTGTGAATGTGTTGATTTAATGAACCAATATCAAAGCTAATGGAATGAGGGTGCATTATGGATTTGTGTAAAGCGCTTCTGGAGTTAATCCAGTGATTTGTGTGGGTTGATGTCCCTTATTAAAAGGAACAAGAGCATATTTCTTTTGTTAGCTTATGATTGTATCCAATATTAAAAGTCATGTGAAATTGTGGTGGTAGAAAGGAATTGAGGGACTAATGAGGTATGGAATATGGATTGTGGGAACATTTGAATAGTGAGTTGTTTGACAATTTGATGCTTATGAAATGGGTGTGGTAAAAAGTTTTGAAAATGCCAGGGATTGGTGTTTTTGATTTGGGAAAAAGCTGAGCAGCATGTTTGATATGTGTTATATGTGAAGATCATGGTTGTTGCAGGTTTAGGCCTACATTATTTAACAACCCGATAGCACCCAAAATGGGTGGTTTTTCCCAAACACTGTTAGGCGATGTGTCACGATCACAGCATTTCACATCCCCTCTGAGTTTTACCACCCTTCCCCCAAAAGTGGTGCGATGAGGGGCAAAACCACCCTCTCGGTACCAGTCACTGTTGATAACCATTTTTTCCCGCTTTTCTCAGTTTCGTCCAATAAATCCCTACAAATGCAATTTTCACAATTTTTTCTATCATCTGTACATTCATATCCTGAGCTTTCTTACACTCCTGAAGTCTACAAACTGCCAAACAACTACCTGACGCCATCTTTTCTTCAGCACTCGTCCAGACCTGTTGCGTGCATCCTAAGACCCTTAACTAAATTCACAACACCAACCTCTTGTTTCAGGTATTCTGTAAAAATACACCACATTTACCCTTCTTAATATAAAAAAGTTCAATTAATTTAACATTGAATGAACTTAACTTAGCTATCCTACCCATGAATTAGGCAATTTGCACCCAGACCCTTAAAAAACTTGCAAACCTAAACCACTGGTCAAACCCGCCAATTCAATTTCTGACTTTTACCCTTGTTTTCCACATAATGACTACCCACATTTCCCTAAATGTTAAGCCTATAACAACCCCCCACCTTAACCAAGATCACCTACCCTTAGCTGATAGGAATTTTTAGATTAAAGACACGTCTTCAACCTCTGAAAGAATGAAGCTCCACATCTGGAGCAAACACAGATTTTTAAACCATGTTGATGATATTTACCTTTGGGAGTCAAATCTCCCCCTCTACTCATTCCCAGAAGTCCATAGTCTCCCAGACATTATCAATTATTGTCATACCTATTACATCCACAACTAGAGAGCTATAGTAGCCCCCACTCTACAGCTGCTCTTCACTATCACTCCAGAATCCATCAATCAGATGTTACAGGGCCATCCCAACCCAAATTTGGCTCCTTTGTACATTGGAGGACTACTACAAGTCTATAATTCTATTGATGAGGGTAAATCCAAGAAAGTGTTCAAGGACTTCATAGTTGTAAAATATCATACATCAAGTTTTACTCCTCCATACATAGCCCCCATATTTTCACAAACTGCCAATCATATTATCACCATGATATCTTCCATCCTTGGATACAATGATAGATGAACATGCAGATGAAGTCACTTTTGAATCCCTGACCCTTTTTACCCCTAGTAAACCTCCTGCCATCAAGTTTGACTATGCTTAATTCATTGCAGACAAAATGCATGAACAACTCATCAGATTCCCCATTGAAAGGGTTTTTAAGTTCTCTGCAGTCTTGTATTATTTTTTCTTGTACTACCAAATTGATAAATTCCCCATGAAGATCATAAAAGGTGATAGTAGAGGAAAAGAGAGGTTTGTACTCTATTGGACACCTATTGTCCAGAAATATTCCAATGTTACTAATTATAAGGACTTCATAGATTCCTTTGTCTACCCAGTGATGAATATGTTGACAGGGACTATGCAACCTAGGATTAGTCCTCAGATCAAAATGGTCCTTCAGCTGGCCAAAAACAGTAGAGTGGGAGACTGGTACTTGTACCAAGATCACACAAAGATCAGAGTCTATGGCTGCCAATTGCCTCCATATTACTTACCAAAGTATCTTCCCTTAAGAATTTTTGCCTTGGAATATTTCAGGCAAATCATCAACTCAGATGATGTCCACTTCGTGGCTACAAATATGAAGGCCCAATTCAGAGTCAAAAGTGAATTGGGCCCCTTTATTTGCAACAATAGAAAATATGGAACAATGGCAGACAATATATTACAGGAGTTGAATTTTTCCAAGAGTTTTATGCAGAAGTATGACCCTCATGGAGTAATAACAAAAATAAGAACCAGGGTTAAACTAGCTCCTTATGCACATTATTCAATGCCTGAAATTGAAAAATATGCCAACCAAACCGAATCACTGGAAAAGACTTTGGTAGATAAAGATAACACAATTGCTGATGTTGAAAATTCTCTATATGATATTGAACAACATATTAGCCTGAGTGAGTTCTTGCAGGTCCTAGATCAAGGCCAAAGAATGGATGCTCCCTCTACATTGCAAACACCCCTAAATAAGGAGAAAAACTGAAAAAGCAGAGAAGAGACTTCTAGTTCCCACATGGAAACAATGGATGAGCAAGCAGTCTGAAGAAAAAGGAGAAAACTGAATCATGTGTCTGAACAGGAAGAATAGAGTGAGGCAAAAGGAACACAGTCAGAACCACAGTCAGAATCACGACCATACATAGTAGGTCAGAAAGGGAAAGAGGCCGAGGAAATGAATGAACCCACCACCTCTAACACACAGTTGATAGAAAGGCAGAAGTATGCAAAGGTTTCCTCCTTTGTCATACCAGTTGACAAAGAAAAAACCATAAATGATAGATATATGGAGATTAAAATGAGAAATGAAAAATTGAAAGTTGAGACATATGCTCGGTACTTCAAACATTCAACTCATAACCAGAACATACTAATTATTGCATTTGATATTGAGGAGGGAAAGATGCAAATGTCATGTATGCATTCAACAGTGCCACAACCCAAGTCTGCAACAGATTATAAGAAGGCTACATTTGAAGTATTGGCAAAGGACATCCATCCCGTGGACCAAATAGAGTTTCATAAACAAGCTGGAGAGATGATATACTCCACCTTGACTAGTAAGGCATGGATGCATACAGATTAGAGGAGTCCTTGAATAATACCATTGCATAGTTTAAACTCAAGAAGGCCTCCGCCGGTGCTAAAAACACAAGGATTAAATCCTCGGAAGACCTAATTATTGAGCTAGGCCATGACCCAAAGGACATAAAGGCTACTGAGAAATTAATAAGAAAGAAGAATGAAGACATTGCAGCCCCTGAAAAAATAGCTCAAACTGCCTCAGTCACAACACCCTCAAACAAAACAAGTCCTACAGAGTAAAACTGCCTAGGAGGAAATGCTTGACTTAGTGTTGCAGTTGAACACCCAGTTGAAAGAAATGGAAAAATAAATGGACAAGTTGACCAAGTAGGCTAGCCTCCAGGAAAATGTAGCCACATTCATCCCAACTGTCACCACAGCAGTACCATCAACATTGACTGAGAAATTGGCTCCTACAATTTCATTGGCCACTACTTTGGCTACAATAGCACCATCTACTTCAGCAATAGGGTCAACCACAGTAGATTCTAAAGGTGAAGAGTCCAATAAGTTGGCTAAATCCATGGAAGAGATGTCCCTCAAAGCCAATGAAATCAGGAAACTAGAAGAGAAAGTAAACATTCTAGAGACAGGCTGTAAACTTGCTCAAATTATGAATAAGGAAGAACAACACAAGGTAGAAAGATTAATTGAGAGGATAAAGAATCTAGAGAAAGAAATGACTCTTGGTCAGCCATTGGGACAGGAAAAAGAAAAGCTGTGGGCCAATATCATTAACTCTCTTAATGATATTTGGCCATCAATTCAGGTAATTTTTTAGCAGATTGATCTGGTTAAAGTGGCCACAGAGGCAATTCAAAAGGTTAAAACAGAGCTAGAAGGGATGCCAAAAGAGGCAACCAAGATCATCGACTTTTTGAATTCTAAGAACAAATATGAACTAGAATAATTGGATATTAGTGATAGGACAAGGACAATCTTTGAAGTAAGAAGAGTTCTTACTAAAAGGAATTTGATACACAACTTGGAAGACAAGTGTCAGACTATGCAGCTTTCTATTGATAGATTTAAATTAAAATTTGACACTTTGATGCAGAAAGGTTTACCAAGTCCTTTGGTAATTAATGATAAATTGATGACACAAGAGGACTACAACAAAAAGCTCAGGGAAGTGGCCAAAACTCAAGTCAACAATGCAGTCATCCATAACACAACAAAACAAGGCATGCCCTCTAGTAAAGTTCTTTACCAAGCTTTGGAAAACTTGTTTTACATCAAGCATTAGGTAAAACACTTATTTGTAAATAAGCCTACATTTGCTAAGTACACAAAGGCTGACGAGGTCTTCAGGAGGTTGAGGAACACTCAGTTACCAACTGAAGAAAGATGGGAGCAGCTAACTGACTTACTTTAATTCAAATTAATTTCAACAATTAACACAGTTTGGTAAAGACAAAATGCAGAAAGTAAATAGGCAATTGTCCCAGTCAAACAATATCAGTAAGAGAAGATAAGTCGAAGAGCATCAGATGACAAAAAAAAGATCAATCATCTAAAAATAAAAGGAAATGAAATATAATAGTGCCAGAAAGAAATCAGTTAGAAAGGTGGCGTTACATTTTTAGAATTATATATTTTTTTCCCTAAAATAAATCCCAAGTCCGTTTGGGACATTTTGTAAATAATTATGTATAAATACTTCATAATTCGAAGTATATAGGGTGGATTCTACTAGACATTTCTATAGATTTTTTTATCAGAAAACCCAGAGGGTTATTGTATCATTTGTTGAGCGAGCAAGCTGGATTGATAAATAAAGATCAGACATTTCAAAGAATTCATGTGTTAAGAGAATCTCAAACAAGTATTCTCATGTGTTATTTTTATTTATCTCAAGTCACTCATAATCTTTAATGTTTTTCCAAATCTAAATGTTACAACTGGAATAATATTTCAGAACTTGTTTAATTACACTTTTTCTTAATAGTTATACATTTAAATGTTTTCTGTTGATATCTAAATTAAATAATTCTTAATTTCTCTTTGGTTTAGATTGATTTCTTGAATATCCAGGTTAGAGGATTCTTAATTTCCCTTTGATCTTGATTATCTCTTCATTCATCATTCATTATTGGGTCTGAGAACCCTTAATTTCTCTCCCACCCCTAGTGAAAACCTTTCACCCCTCTCTCTCAAACATCTGAAAAACACTTTGCTATCTTCCCCTTTGGACATTCCCTTTAGCGAGTTAGTCGAGTTCTACTCCCTCACTATTTGAGTCCATAGCCCAATGGTTTAAAAGACATCATTCTATACATCTATCTAAGTGATCCCACCACCCAATCTTAAATACAAATCAAAAACCCCTTAAACAATCATAACTAACCTAAAAGCATCCTAACTAAAAGAATGTTAAATTTTAAAGAAAGAGCCCTCTCTGAGCATCAGGAAGGCTAGGTCCTGATCTCCAAAAGCGGTTTGTGGTTACCTTTGGTTTTTCTTACTTTTTACTTCAAAAGAATTATTGGAGTGATAACAGGGAGGAATGATCAAGTGCTCAAAAAATAGCTGAAATTTCAAATTTTTTGGATTGCTGTGGAACCTAGACGACCGTGTAGTACTCGCCATCGCGAATCTGATGCAACTCGTTTTGCTCAAAATAGACTTTGTATGACTCTAGAAACAAGTTCTATCCACTTTTTAAAACATGCAAATTTTCAAAAAGAAGGACAACCTAGTTAGTTGTCTGTATTACTGACTGTGCATCCACATTGTTGAATGGGTGCTAAGGTGGCAGAGCTGAGTATGCAGTTTGAATGGTCAACAAATTATTTCGGTGAATGGGGTGCTGACAAGTGTCACTTTGTTATTGGTTGAAATTTAGTGGTTTTCATTAGTTGAAATGGTGGCCAACCATGGGCTAACACATGGCCCAGTCAGAGGCCGCCATGTGGTAGCTCGAGACACCACCAAAAACATTGCTATAGTCTAAGCGGAGGTAGTGGGGGTCAAACCCTTGACCTCCCAACACACAATAGAGCCCATTTCATCATGCGGATTTACATAACCATATGGTTTGTGTAGTGTATATAAACTTTAAATGCCACATAGTTAGAGGTTGATGCAGACTTAACCACCCCATGTGAACGTTGCTACCATTAACCACCAAGGTTTATGTGATCACCTGGAAAACCACCACCACTTAACCATTGGGGTAATAGCCTCATATGAACATCGTTGCTGTAACCTCGAAGGATTTTGTGACCGCCGAAGGGAAGGAGTCCACACCGAGGGCTAGTGCCTAGGCACATGGCCCTCCATATGACCCTCAAATTTCCACATTTTTAGGGCTCGACAACCAAATTAACCATCTGACAAATCCGTCTGTATTTTGGCAAATGTGGTGGCCCATTAGTAGAAATCAAGGCGAAAATGAGGGTTTAGTGCTGGATTTTGGGCAATTTGTGGAGCAAATAGTGGAGAAACTAGTAGAGCTCATAACTTCTCCATTTTCCCACCAAACTGGGTGTAGAAAGAGGCTAGGTAGCCATTTTTAGACATTCTGAACTCATTGGAGTAGGTTGGAGAAGAATTTGAGCATTGTAAACACATATTCTTACACATTTGAGCATAATAGAGAGGCCCAAGCCATTGGAAGCTGGACCAAGGAGACGTAGCCAAGGAGGGGTGAAATCCTTCATAATGTTCCTATTGTGATGTGTTGTTGGTGATGTTCTATAAATTTATATGTTGTTGTTCAGTTTCTTATTTATGTTAAAATTTCTCATAAAATTAACATAAAAACTTATTTTCACTTGCAATAAACTCATGAATCTTTAAGCATACGAATAACATTTTGTTTATAATCTGAGTATCTTAGCACAATAAAACTAATATTCTTAATCATATCATTAGGAAGACCACCAGGCGTCCATTATTGAGATGGAAGGTAATATTTCCAACAAAATTATTTCTATTTTAATTGATCCAGGCTCTAACTATAGTTATGCCAGCCCAAAGCTCATGGAAGAGTGTCAACTAGCCAAGGAAATGCATGTATAACCATCATCAATTCAACTGGTAATAGGAACCAGAAAAAAAAATTAATTATAGGGTGAAGTCATGTGTACTTGAACTCAATGTCATGCCAACATTCACACATTTAAACTTGCTCCAATTGGGTGCATACAACATGCTATTAGGCATTGATTGTTTGTACAAGCACCAAACTAAATTTTATTGCTTTGAAAAAGAAATTGAGTGTTTAGATGATCCGGGAGAAAGAATAAGTTTATAGGGTAAGAGAAAGCCTACTTCAATGAAGTTGACCATGGCTATCCAAACCAAGTGCAACAGAAGGAAGGGATGCATGTTGTTTGGAGTGAAAATTTCTAATAATAAAAAATCTAGAAGTGATATTGAGAGTGAGGAAAGTGAGCTACTAAAAAGATATATGTTTATGCAATAATATGAAAATTTATTTCCAGCAAAGGTTACTAGATTACCTACTCGCGAAGACATATTTACCTATTGAGTTGATTCCTGAAGCAACACAAGCATCTAAGTCACCCTATAGAATGAGTACTCTTGAGTTGGTTGAGCTGAAATTGCAATTAAAGGAGATGCTAGACAAGGGCTAAATAAGCCCAAGTGTGTCTCCGTAGGGAATGTCCATGTTGTTCGTGAAGAAGAAGGATGGAACCCTCAAAATATGCATTGATTATAGACAATTAGACAAGGTGACCATAAAGAATAAAAATTTGTTGCCACATATTGATGATTTATTTGACTAGTTGAGGGGAGCAACAATTCTCTCCAAGTTTAAATTAAGGTCAAGTTACCATCAGGCATGGATCAAGGAAGAATACATCCATAAGATCACATTCCAAATGATATACGTGCATTATGAGTTCATAGTGTTATCCTTTGTGCTTACAAATACCCCATCCACATTCATGCGCTTAATGAACAATGTGCTTCGTCCTTATTTGGACAAGTTCATCATTTTTTTTATCGATGACATATTGGTGTACTCATGGAAGAATGAAGATCATAAGAAGAACTTGACTGCAGTGCTATATTTGTTGAGGGATCATAAGGTTTAAGCAAATATTAGCAATTATGAATTCTTCTAGTCACAGATACATTACTTGGGGCACATTGTCTCCAGGAAGGGGATATCAGTTGATCCAGAAAAGGTCAAGGCCATCATGGAGTGGTTGAAACTGAGGAATGTGAATTAGATCAGATCCTTCATGGGGTTGGTAGGCTACTAAAAGACGTTCATCAAAAACTTCTCCAAGATAGGCCACCCTATCACATCCTTGCAAAGGAAGGGAAAACAATGTGAGTAGAAGTGTGCAACCAATTTTGAGCAATTGAAACTATTGCTCACTAATGCACATGTGTTGAGGATTGAAGATCCAAACAAATATTTTGTGGTGTGCACAAATGCCTACAAGGAGGGGCTCAGTGGATTCATGATGCAGGAAGGAAAGGTAGTGTGTTATGAGTCCCAAAAGCTCAATGAGCATGAGGTAAACTATCTAACTTGTGATTTAGATTTAGCTTCCATTATTCATGCATTAAATATGTGGAGGCATTATAGCATAAAAAGTTGTAGCACTGGAACCAAGTGCTTCTCATGCTCTTCATCTATCCTTGAGTCCAAAAATACGTCATTGATAAAAATAATGAAACTTGTCCAAATAAGGAAACAATGCATCATTCATTAAGCACATGAATGTGTTTGGGGCATTCGTAAGCCCAAACCGTACCACTATGAACTCATAATTCTCATATCTCATTCCTAATGTAGTCTTATGGATGTCTTCCTCGTTGATGCACATTTGATGGTAACCTGACCTTAAGTCGATCTTAGAGAACATTGCTTCTCCCCTCAACTAGTCATATAAATCATCAATTTGTGGCAATAGATACCCGTTCTTTATGGTAAACTTATTTAATTGTTTGTAATTAATGCATAGTCTAAGGGTGCCATCCTTCTTCTTCACAAACAACACGGGCCCTCCCCATTGGTGACACACTTGGCCTTATGTATCCCTTGTGCAACATCTCCTTTAACTGCAATTTTAGCTCGACCAACTTAAGATTACTCATCTTGTAGGGTGCCTTAGATGTTGGTGTTGCTCCAAGCATCAACTCAATAGAGAAATATATCTCTATGTGAGGAGGTAATTTTGGAACCTCCGTTGGAAATACATATGCATATTGCTCCAAAACATGATATCTTTTTAGAAACTCACTTTCCTCACTCTCAATATCACTGCTAGCTTTCTCATCATCAGAATTTTCATTGCAAACAACATGCATCCCTTGCTACTATCCTGCTTGGCTTGCATATACATGATCACGCACATTGAAGTAGGCCTTCTCTTTCCCTATAAAATTCTTCTTTCTCCCTGCTCATCTAAGCACTCAATTTCTTTTTCAAAGTAGTCCACTTTAGTCCAATGCTTGTACAACCAATACATTCCTAATAGCATGGTGTATGCA
Source organism: Pinus taeda (assembly GCA_000404065.3). Classification (NCBI taxonomy): domain Eukaryota; kingdom Viridiplantae; phylum Streptophyta; class Pinopsida; order Pinales; family Pinaceae; genus Pinus; species Pinus taeda. Next base: position 135,931 of record APFE030162831.1, read on the forward strand.
CCCATTGGAATCAAGTTTAAATGTGCAAATGTTGGCATGCAATTGAGTTCAAATGTGCATGACTTCACCCAATAATTATTTTTTCTTTTGGTTCTTGTTTTCAGTTGAATCGATCATGGTTCTACATGCATTCCCTTGGCTAGTTAGCACTCTTCCATGAGCTTTGGGCTGACATAGCTATAAATAGAGCCCAAATAAATTAAAATAGAAAAAAAAATTGTTGGAAAACTTACCTTCAATCTCAATGATGTATTCTTAGTGCTTTCCCTAGCGATTATTCACCAATGCATAAATTATGGGCATGCTTTTCACTACATCACCCACTATATGAGCTTCCTATGTGTTGTAGATCTGGGTTCTTGTGCTTTTCTGATGTAGGAAATTCCCTTTCTGGTAGTTATCACCACACATCCAACACCTCAATGACTCTTTTACCTCAAGCCTATGTTGATCTCCTATAGGTGACTGTGCACGACCTTTCTCCCCTTGACCAATTTTCTGCTGAAATTGACCTCCACTAGATGAGGCTACAATTTCCTTTTTATCTGCGGCCCTTTTGGGCCATAAATTCTTGTATTTCCTAAAACCCTTTAATTTCCAATTTCTTTTAAAATCGGGCCTACTTTTCACATGCTCGTAACAATGCTTGAATTTATTGATGACATTGTCCAAAGTTTGGGGTTCATAAAAATCAATGTGGTCTCTAAATGGCATGGGAAACCCACTAAAAAATCATCGAACTTTGGCCTTCTCATCCTTGGGATATGACACATATCTCACTACCTCAAGAAACCTAATAAAATACTCTTCATTTGACATCTGTACCAATTTTAGCTCATAAAACTCCTTTGCCTTGTTTTCATAATATATGTTTGATAAATATTTCTCTCTAGAGATTTTTCAAACACATTCCAAGTCAACCACTCTTTAGTTATGCCTTTAACATTTTTGAAATCCTCCCACCATATGTATGCTCTTCCTTTTAGGTTATAGGTTGCTACCTTTTCCTTCATACTCTCATAATAATGATGAATTATAAAGAACTTCTTCATCCCAATCAACCAAGCTTCTACATCTTCAAATTTATTAACCTCCCCATCAAACATAGGTAGTTTGCCTTTCTTGAATTCTTCGAGCATGTAGCCCCTTTCCATCTTTATCTAATTATGATGATGAGAATGATGGAAATGAGGATGATGATAATGAGATTGGTGCCCCTTGGTAGAAAAACTAGAATTCCTACCATAATGATTCCCATAGTTGATGGTTCTTCCTTTTGGGGTGCTTAATGGTGCATTTCCCTTAAAAATATCTTTTCATTCCATTCTGCACCTTCTCCTGGACTTGCTACCATTTTCCCCATTTATTCTCTCTCCAAATTCCAAAAGGCTTAGCTTGGATTTGGAGCTATTCCCCAACTTATGCTACTTATACCTCTGTAAGCATGAGAGGCGTTGCAGTATGACTGCATTCACCTTAACTTGTCTCTCTTGAGCCTTTACAAACCTTTCCTTATCTGCCTTGAAGCTTCTTATCTCAGCGTTCAAGCTTCTCAAGCTATCCAACCAATTAGGAAAGTTGGCTCCTCCCTTGTTTCCCACTAATATTTCTTCCTCATCCATTCCTACCCCTTCATATCCATCATGTGACCTATTTGAGCTGTACTGAATAATCTTGCTTCTCATTCCTTTATTTCTTTACTATCCCTTGTTGCTTGTTATGTGATGTCATTTATGCAAAAAATTTGGGTACATAATAACATAATTAAATAAAAATAATATTGACCTTAAACTTTCTCTCAAGGAGTTGCTATATTAGTGAGTTGTAACAAAACGTGCCATGTTAGCACATCAATATTAACCAAATAAAGCTACAACCCTTATCCCATCTTCATGCACAGTCACCAAATATGTATATATCAGTCATCACAGTTCATTAGTTCATCAATCAACATAAAAATGTTGTTAATAATCGGTGCTTGTTGCATGTGTAATCACAATCAATTAATTCCAAACCAACTTATAACACCTAAATATTAGTTTCGTTAATTTTCTAAAAGTAATGAAGAAATCTCATCTAGGCACTCTGTTGTTAGCTTGTTCATGATAGAGCCCGTCGAATACAAGTGTTGAACTTGGCTTTGATACCACACTATAACCATCCTCCTCCTAACCCCAGAACCCCACCAGAGTTAGAAGGAGGTAGTGACTATGTAGATCCAGCTCCTAAGGTACCATCATGGGAATGAGACATAAAATTTTTGAATTTTCCCAAATTTCTTAAAACTTCAATTAGATAACATAATTGCATCTGTCTCGTTGAGATGATTCCAACAACATAATTTTTTCCTCAATCCGACTTATGGATTGAAAGTTATGGCCTTCTAAAGATCGACCTTCTTCAACCTTACCACATCTTATTGACCTCCACATGGTAACCACCCAATGGCCCATATGGAAAGTGATGCACCAATTCTACCATTGTGGACAAAGCCATGTGGCAGATAGGTGACACCAATGCTAGTTAGTGGTCGACCCTGTTACTAGCTCACAGTGGGAGAAATGATCAATCCCAACCCCCAACCCCTGACCTAGGGGTCAACTCGACCTCAAGTGGGATCCCAAAAAAAATTAAGGCCAGAGATGACCTGGCCCCTACCTATTTGACCTCCCTGACTCCCTAGACTCCTAACTTTTGACCTCAATGCACCACCAACAATTCACTCGAACCTCCATAGGTCAGGGTGGAGACCCATCGAGGTCCAACCATTCTATCCGACCTCTCGACCTCTGACTTGTTGGTCCCATAATTATAAATCCAATTCATTTTACTGTGTTTTACAAACATTCAGGGGACTTGAAATTTTCATGGTTTTTCAAGGATTTTCTCAGGTTTTTCAAGTGTGGGTTTTAGCACTCAATACCAATAAATTACAAGGAAAATTCATACATATCTTGGCAAACATTTTCTCATTAGAATGGTACCAAACTAGAACACAGTCAAGTGTAATTATTTTCCAATAACACAGAGAGCGGGAACAACTCATTAATAAGTAATAAACCTCCTTTCTTTAGACCAATCAACCTTACCAGCTGAGCAACAAATGGAAGGGGATTCAACTCCTCATGCATGTATCTCATCAAATAAAGAATGCAATGTGAGGGATGGCATCCAATCTTCCCCCTGTTGAAAATTATAACTAGGTTTAGTATTCATTATGATGTAATTGTAATCATGAGTTTGTATATTCTTTATAAAGAAAGAAAATTGAATGAAAGAGAAATTATATTTTATTTTGGAGTATGGGTTTCATACTAAAGTTTGAGTCAAAAACATTTTCTTCGTGCTTTTAGGTCGTCTAAGTCTTTCTATATCTTTCGAGGATAAAGAACAATATTGTTCATGTGTCATAATCCCATTTGGACACATTATAATGAAGGAAAATATTTATTTTATCAAGTAAAATCCATTGATAATCCCATGACCAAGTCAGCCCAAGAGGAAGGGAAAGTTAGCCTAAGGGAGGGTTATTTGACCCTCAAGAAAGGCTATAAATTGAAGGGAGATCGACCTCATTTGGACATTCAACTCAAGCAAGTTCAATCAACAATAGAGAAGTTAAATAAGAGTAGCTAGAGGATGAAGAAGAGGAGTTGAAGTCGAAATTGGTCAAGGATTATATTTCTCTCTATCTCATTAGGGTTTGTGAAACTGTCAGCTATAAGAAGCTAAAATTCTAAAGAAGTTGCAAGGGGGCGAAATTTTATAGTTGGGGTCAAAGTTGCAGTAGCTGTGTTGCAGTATTGAAGTTGTTCTGAAGTAAATATTGTTGGGGGCTGACTTGGGTCTCAGAGAGATGGTTGGTTTTGGTCTTTGGGTCTTGGAAGTCTCTTTGTAAGTAGATTCTATAGAAGAAGAGAATCAATTTCCAAGTTTTCCCCTTAGAGGGGTTTGTCCCTAGCTTGGAGCCTATATCTTGGGTACTTTTTCTCTTTGTGGTCTTCTTGTTTTTGGTAATTTCTTGATGAACATAATTAAAGAAGAAATAAAAGAAAATTTAACATCACAAGTAATTATCAAGCTAAGGAAAATAAGTTATAATATGAAAGTATCTTGATTTTCCAACAATCCCCCACTTCAATCCTATAGACCAATGAGCATACTAAAAATAAATGCTAACTTGCTCAGAAATGTAACATGCAATCAACATGATTACAAATCCTTCTATGGTAATGTCCAACCATAACTAATGTTCCACTAGTGCAACTTTAGCACAACCATGACTAAATAGATGCCTTCAACAAGATATTAGTGAGGAACCAAGAATCACATGAAGTTCTTCACTCACATCATTCAAACCATTTTCATGAATTTGTAATCAACAACTTAGCATATTAACATAAGTAAGCCAACTCTTTCCATGCAACCATTCGACACATCATTTATTTACACGTTAAGATGAATCCCTATAAGATTAGTCACAATAAGAAATTATCTTAGATTTGTATTGAAGATGGACATTTGAGTTTGGGACTACCACTCTCCACCCAACTATAAACAAGCTACAACCAAGCTACTTGAAGATGTCATCCTCGAGACGGATTCCAGGGACTAAGATAGTCTTTCTCAAGGGAATAAACATCAACTGCCAACTGAACATCAAGACTCTAGAGGCCCTCACACCTCCGCCTACAAACTTCTCAATAGTCAACTCATGCACATGGAATATAGAGGTCTTTTGCCCCCACCCTCCAAATATAAATAGCCAAACACACTCCAAGGAATCAAAGGGCTTCACCTCCACCCTTACAACATGCACATAGTGATTCCACTCAGTGAAGGGAGTTGAGAACTCACTTAAAATTAGTTAAACAAGCAAAGGAGACTCCAAAATTTCCTTTACCATGATTCTAAGGGCTAAACCTCTACCCCAAGATGTCAAGGGACTCTAGAGAATGTCATCTCCAACCTCCAACCCCCTGAGGTGTCCAGAGGTTTACCCTCACTTGGGGGGGAATTCCTCCCCCTCTCTTAATGTTCATCCAAAGATATGCTAGTCTTATGAGAGTGGATGAAAAAGACCAATGTCCTCCACAATGTTGCAAATGTCATTGATCCTTTCTAACCAATCATTCTCTAAGCCTCTACTATTCATAGTGAGTACAAGATTTCCTTGGTGCACATGTTGAGCTCTTCATAGTTATCCATGACAACCTTTGTGCATTCTCTTCTTCGTGCACGATGCAAAGCATCCAGTTGCAAACTCTTTAATCATTGTTATGTGTGCCTCTCTGCATTGTTTTTCGAATTACTTGGAAAACTTTGTCTTCCCTTTCCTCTGCCCACTTGCCCTTTATCCTGAGTGATGCAGGAGCATCCAGCTAAGGGAGGTCATGGCTGGAGTATTTGTCTTTGCAGATAGAAGGAGTTTTAGTTAGTTTTTTTAAATTCCATTTAAATTTCTAGTTAACAGCATTTAGGACCTTAGGTTAAGTTTAAGGCTGCCTCAGCCCTCTGTTTATTTTTATTTTTATTTATCGTTCTTTTATTTTTTTTCAAATTAACTTAAGAAATACAGACAAGGATGAACAGCTATCGATGAATAACTAAAATGTAACTACTGATAGTTTAAATAACTGTACATTGATCTTTATGAAAAGAAAGGAAAAAAGCCACGGGAATCATCATCGTAGTATTGAATAGAAGAAAACATGCAATCATTTTTTTTTGAAAAACAAGAAAGTTTGAATTCCATACTTTGTAGCTTAAAATTATTTTCTTCCTAACTTAATTAAATTCATTTATCCATTTCATAACGATGACAGAGAGTGAATGATTAACACAGAGGCAAGAAGAATAAGTGGACAAGTTTAGCAAAACAATGGAGAGGGTTTGTAGAAGGAACGAGCATAATTATTATCGAAGGAAGAAAAAAACATTTATAGGTACTAATAAACCAGTAAAAGAGTATCAGTCACATTATTTATTTTCCTTCCAAAATCTCTCTATATATATATAGATATAAAAAAAATTACAGTCCAAGGTACAGTTAAAAGAACACAAACAAGCTACAAAACAGAGGTCCTCCGTAACGATTCCAAATACAACCAAGAGTTCACCATAGAACCAACATAACCACTGCTTCATAAGTTAACATCCCAGAGGCATAAATACTTAGACCATGACATAGTGAGGCCGAAGCCACAACCCTTGACAAAAGACCCAGAGAAGATTGCACACAACAAACGCTTCGAATAGATAGACAGAGAAACAACAAGGCGCAACCCTACCCAATATAAGCGTAGGTGTCAGGGCACGAGACCAACAATCGGTGAGCCGAGCCATTTACCTGCATGGCCACCAGACAAGGCCATCAGAATCCAAATAACTAAGCCATGAAAAGAAATTGAAGACAATGCCAAGGATTTCCATAAAGCTCACTTACCAATGGAGTCGAGCCTTGCTAATAGAGGAAGGAAGCTACGGACCAAGGTCATAGTCACAGAGCCCCCACTGCTCACAAGGAGCAAGAACAGTCAATAACAGTAGAAAACAAGGCAGAAGCTTAAGACATGGAGGGAGAGCTTACCTCTGTTTGAATGTCGGATGAAAGATGAGAGTCTAGCCACCCCACAACCATGACTCGCAATAAAGAGCCAAGCATACAGTTAAACAGTGGAGCAAACACTTTGAAATCAACAACATAATCGAAACCAATGTGCAACAAAGACCCCCAAGTGCAGGACCCAAAATCATAACCAAAGTTGAACAGACAGTGACTAGAGACTGAGATTAGGGGTTCCAGACCCGAAACTTCGAAACCATTCTCTGAACAAGGAACATCATCAAAGCGTGCAAGTAGAAACCCTCATGGAGAACCATCACTAGAATTGGGTAAGAGAAACCCTCGTGGAGCAGCAACCTGAGACCAGAAGCCGAGACCTAAACGGAGTAGTAGAGCATCAGAGCAACAATAGAATGGTCAGGGTTAGGGTTTCATTGGGATAGTGAAGAGGTGGGAGAAGTGAACCTGAGGAGGGGATAGTTGTCCTCACGAAAATAACTTCCCATACCATGCCATAAAGTCAACCAACCACCAAACAATCCTCCATACAATCAACATTTAATTAATGCCATAAGTGATTAGGGTTGGTCCCATAAATTTTGGTATTAGAGCGAGTTAGAATTAATTTGTTTTTTTTACAAAATGGAAGTCGGAAGAAGAGGTCATAGTAGGCCTATTCGAAGAGTAGTAGATGAAGGTTTGAGGGAAGAGATTATGATCCTGAATGCCCGTTTGGTAGCAGTAGACGCAGGAAGGAGAAGGGATCCGGAAGGAGGAGACAACAATGATGAAGAAGCTGCAGTTGCGATAGATGGATCAGATGAGGAAGGAACTAAAATCATATTTTTAAGGTCAGTTTTATTGGCTACCAGTAAGCTAAAGTCTGAGATTTCAAACTAGATGGTAGTTTGTCCACATAAGTGTTGTTGGACTGGATCAGTGAGTTAGACAGATACTTTGAATGTGAGGAGCTCAGCAAAGATAGGAAAGTTAAATTCGTTGGCACTAAGTTGAAAGGACATGCAGCCTTATGGTGGGACAATGTCCAAACAGAGAAGAGAAGATCAAATAAGTTACCTATTAAAAAGTGGACCGAAATGGTTTCCAAAATGAAGGGTAAGTTTTTACCCAAAAATTACCAGATTGCTCTGTATCGGCAGGTGCGGATTTGAAACAGAGAGAAATGGCAGTGAAAGAATATACCAAAGAATTTTATCGGGTGAATCTGAGAGAAGGTTATGTTGAAGACACCCCAGAAAAAACAGCAAGGTTTGTAAATGGCCTAAGGCTGGAGATATTAGATGAGATAAGTATTATTTCTCCAAAAACCATAGAGGAAGCATACCAGAGTGCCTTGAAGGCAGAAGAAAAGATCGCGAGGAAGCAGAATACCAAAAGAGGACGTGGATTTGGCAGAGGGAAAGGACAATCCTTTGGCAGAGGAAGGACTGCCAACAACAATGAAGAAGGCAGCAGTTCAAAGACCTCAGGGACAACAAAAAAGGAAGGTAGCACTAGGGGAGGAAGGCCATACCAGCGAGGAAGGGGTAATGGCAGAGGCAAAGGAGCTGCCTACTAGTGTTACAAGTGCCATAGGTGGGGGCACAAGTCCTTTGAGTGTCCTGAAGGTGAACAGGCTGGACAAAGAGGAGCATATGTTGCTCAAACAGAGGAAGCAGAGGCACCACCCCCAGACGTAGAGAATTTACTAGAGATAGGAGAGGCCTTAGTCTTAAATAAGGTGTTGTTGAAACCAGCAAAGGAGACAGCTGACCAAACCCAGAGAAAGGCATTATTTCGGACTATGTGTAAGTCACATGGAAAATGCTGCACACTGATTATAGACAGTGGAAGCATTGATCTTGTTGCAACAGAGATGGTGGAGAGATTAGGTTTGAAATGGTTAAAGCACCCAACTCCCTATAAGGTGTCTTGGTTACAAAAAGGTCATCAAATGCTAGTTAACGAGCAGTGTGAGGTTGAATTCCATATTGGCAAATATAGGGACAAGGTGATTTGTGATATCAGGCCCATGGACATGTGTCATATTCTGCTAGGTAGACGCTAGTAGTATGACCGAAAAGTTGTTCATGACAGGAAAACAAAATGCTACAAGTTTTTCAAGGATGGGATTAAGCATACACTAGTACCCATCAAGGAAGAAGAAACAACAGAGACTAGTGGGACAAAAGTGCTGTTGATGGGGGGGGGGGGGGGGGGGGAAATTTTTTTAAAACAGATTGAAGATAATGAGATAAAATATGTCGTTGTAAGGAGACCAAGAGCAGTACTGTTGCGTACTAAAATTTCTAATTTACGTGAAGAAATCCAGGATTTGTTGCAATAATTTAGCGACATTGTGGTGGATTATTTACCAAATAAGTTACCACCAAAGCAAAGTATCAGTCATCACATAGATTTCATCCCCAAAGCTAGTTTACCAAACAAAGCTGCTTACCGGATGAGTCCTAAGGACAACGAAGAGATCAGGAAGAAGGCACAAGAATTGTTGGACAAAGGTTTGATACGGGAAAGTTTAAGTCCCTGTGCAGTTTTGATAGTTTTAGCTCCCAAGAAAAGAGGCGAGTGGCGGACGTGTACAGATTCAAGAGCAATAAATAAAACTACTATCAGGTACAGGTTTCCATTGCGACGAATGGATGACATGATGAACTACTTGAGTGTGTTGAAAAGTGGGCAACAAGAAATGCTAAATTTAGAATGTGCTAAAAATAGAATGTCTAAAAATAGCATGCCTAAAAATAGCATGTCTAAAAATAGCAGTTTGGCAAGTGAGAGGTCATTGGCCACCTTGGGTGAGAGGTGAAACTGCTAAAAATAGAAAGTTCTAAAAATAGCATTTCTAGGTCCCTTCCTATTTGTAGCAGTCCCTAGTCTATCTATAGGAAGTAAAATTAATCTTGGTTGGAAATATTAATAATTAATTCAGTTGAGTTAATCAGTTAAGGAAATTCGAATTTGAAGTCTTTGTGAGCATGCACATGGGTTGTCCCACTGATTGAGGAATTTATCCTTAATTTCTTCCAATGATTGAGGGAATAAGTATGAGTTCTATAATGAGAGAATCAATTGACTTAGTTCTTACTAGTCAAGTTGAGTTAGATTATTTTAACAAGTTGTTAAAATAATAAAATATAGTTTGTTAATGCTTGCATGCATGTGACAACTATAATTTTAGATAACTGAGGATTCACTCAAGGATAAGTATTGCATGTCAATTTTGTTAGAGACCCAGTTGAGATCAAATGAGGGACAATGTACTGTCAGATGCTTGGATCTTCCCATGGAATATTCCTTGCATGCATGAGGAACTAGTGTCCTCAAGGATTGCGTAGTTGGACCTATGGTTGACAGCAGGTATGATGTGGGGCCAATGCTCATATGTTATGAATTGGACCCCTAACAAAATTACACAAGGAAATAGGGGATTGATGGATTGTTGCCTACATATTGAGGCATAGTGAGTCTATCATCATCATCTTTTGTTTGCAGGAAGTACAGGATAGCTCTTGAGCTGATATTTTTTGTAAACAGAAGAGGATTTCCACTTGATTGATAATATAGTGTTGGGGTTTTATGCTGGTGCTTTCCCCAGTGATATATATGTGTTATGTGTGATTATCTCTCTTGATCAGTTATATGTGTTTATGGTTGATGTTGCTCATGAAATCGATTTTGCTTCCGCTTAATGTTTTGTAGAAGTAGATCATGTGTTTTGCTTTAGTACATTGCATTACCAATTTGATCTACAGGTGAAATTTCTACAGAGTGGAGCAGCATATTTTTCGAAGATAGATCTAAAGAGTGGATACCTCCAGATTAGAATAAGAGAAGGGGACGAATGGAAAATAGCTTTCAAAACCAATGAAGGTTTGTATGAATGGCTAGGGATGCCATTTGGGCTGAGTAACGCCCCTAGCACTTTCATGTGCCTGACGAACGAGATGTTGAAGGAGTTCATTGGGAAATTCGTGATTGTGTATCTTGACAATATACTGATTTACAGCAAGACTAGGGAAGAACATTTTTGACACGTTAGATATGTTTTGGAGAAGTTGCAGCAAAATAAGTTGCTAATAAATTTGAAGAAATGTTCTTTCTTTCAGAAGGAGTTAGTCTATTTGGGTTTTGTGATTACAGAAAATGAGCTGAAAATGGACCCAGAAAAAGTTGCAGCTATAATCAGCTGGCCATCCCCTAAGAGTCTATTCGAAGTTCACGGGTTGGCAAGTTTCTATCGTAAGTTTATAAAGAATTTTAGTTGAATCTGCGCACCCATGTTGGATACCATCAAAAAGGCTAGTCAGCCTTTCCATTGGATTGAAACTGCAGAGAAGAGTTTCCAGATACTGAAGAAGAAGATCACTGAAAGGCCAATTTTGAGGTTGCCTAATTTTAAAAAAAAATTCTAAGTTCATTGTGATGCTAGTGGTATAGCCATTGGATCCATACTCAGTTAGGAAGACAGACCAGTAGCTTACTTCAGTGAAGAATTAAATGAAAGCAGGCAAAAATACATGTCTTACAACAAGGAGTTTTATGTCGTTGTCCAAGCATTGAAGCATTGGAGACATTATTTGTTGGATAATGAGTTTGTCTTGTTTTCTGATAATTCTGCGTTACAATATGTTATGCAACAACATAAGCTTAATCACAAACACACAAAATGGATGGAGTACTTGTAGAGTGTTACATTCGTATTGAAGCATATCACTGGTCAAACCAACAGGGTAGAAGATGCACTAAGTAGGAGAGTTTTACTCTTACAAGAGAGAACGATACAAGTGTTGGGTTTTAAACACCTGAAGGACTTGTATCAAACAAATGCAGATTTCAAGGAGGCTTATGAAGCCTGCCAAGATCCCTTGTTGAGGAATAATAGTCCATGGTTGGACTATAACTTACAGGAGGCGCTGCTATTGAAGGAAGGACAGTTGTGTGTTCCCGAATGTTCGATGAGGGAGAAAATCATCCGGGAAAAACATAGTGGAGGTCTAGCTGGACATTTCAGCATTGATAAGACCTTGGATCAGCTCAATCGTTTCTATTACTGGTCGAAGATGGGAAGGGATGTGCAATGATATGTAACCAGGTGTAATATATGTCAGTTGGCGAAAGGGCACAGTCAAAACACGAGGTTGTATACACCCTTGCATATTCCAAACAGATCGTGGGACTCAATCAGTCTGGACTTTGTCTTGGGTCTGCCAAAAACACAACAGGGTTTTGACTCCATCATGGTGGTGGATGATCGCTTCTCCAAGATGGCACACTTCATCCCTTGCAGGAAAACCAGTGATGCTACCCATGTAGCACACTTGTTTTTCACTAAATTCGTCATACTGCACGACTTACCCAAGTCCATTGTTCCCGACAGGGATGTGAAATTCATAGGACATTTCTGGCGCACCTTGTGGAAAAATCTAGATACAAAGTTAAATTTCAGCTTCGCTTATCACCCACAGACCGATGGGCAAACGGAGGTGGTCAATAGGAGTTTGGGAAACTTGCTACGAAGTCTAGTTGGGGAAAATTCACGAATATGGGATCGTGTACTTGCCCAAGAAGAATTTTCTTACAACAATTCACCAAATCGAAGCACTGGAAGTAGTCCTTTCCAGATCTTGTATGGAATGCATCCCCGAGGAGTGCATGAGTTACAAGATTTGGGACAGTTAGAAAGAAGAAGTGCTAATGGGGAGGATTTCGCAAGAGAAATTAACAACCCACATGAGCAGGTGAAGTCAAAATTACAGGACAACAATCAAAGGTACAAACAGAAAGCAGATTTGAAAACACGGGAGGTACAATTTAACGTAGGAGATCAAGTTCTAGCGCATCTGCAGAAAGAAAGATTCCCTACGGGCGAATACAATAAGTTGAAATTTAATAAAATTGGACCTTGCAAAATTCTGCGTAATTTTTTTGCAAATGCCTATGAGCTGCAATTGCCTCCAGGTATAGGAATATTGTCCATCTTTAATGTGGCAGATTTATTCCCATACACTGTCAGTCCTGAAGGGGACAGTTTGGCGCAACCAAAATGGGATACCCAGGAAGAGAGTAGTTCGTGGATGAGACAAATGCCTTCAGCTTAGCCACTTGAAATCGAAGGAATCCTCGATCCACAGGTGACCAAGCAGACTTGAAGAAAGGAGTACCTACAATACCTCATCAAGTGGAATAATCATCCCATTGAGGACAGTTCATGGCTTGACGCAGGCCAGATACAACGTGCAGGGTATTCTATCGAGGAGCTCATGGATCAGAGCCATGAATTTTCATCTACCCCGGAAGCCTGATGCAGGAGCATCCAGCTAAGGGAGGTCATGGCTGGAGTATTTGTCTTTGCAGATAGAAGGAGTTTCAGTTAGTTTTTTTAAATTCCATTTAAATTTCTATTTAACACAATTTAGGACCTTAGGTTAAGTTTAAGGCTGTCTCAACCCACTATTTATTTTTATTTTTATTTATCGTTCTTTTATTTTGTTTCAAATTAACTTGAGAAATACAGACAAGGATGAACACTTATCCATGAATAACTAAAATGTAACTACTGACAGTTTAAATAACTGCAAAGTGATCTTTATGAAAAGAAAGGAAAAAAGCCACGGGAATCATCATCATAGTATTGAATAGAAGCAAACATGCAATCATTTTTTTTGAAAAACAAGAAAGTCTGAATTCCATACTTTGCAACTTAAAATTATTTTCTTCCTAACTTAATTAAATTCATTTATCCATTTCATAACGGTGACGGAGAGTGAATAATTAACACAGAGGCAAGAAGAATATGTGAACTAGTTCAAAAAAGCAACGAAGAGGGTTTGCAGAAGGAATCAACATAATTACTGTCAAAGGAAGAAAACATTAAGATGGAGAACAAGAAGAAGCAGCTGAGGCATGGCTAATTAATATGAACAAGTATTTTCAGCTCTATGAATATGACCATAATCTTAAAGCCAGATTGGCTATTTTTCAGCTACAGGGAAAGGCCACCTTATGGTGGGAGGAGGTGAAGATTGTAAAAGGAGTTACGGAACAAACCATTAATTGGGATAACTTTCAAAAGTATTTTAAGGAGAGGTACCTAACGGAGCGGTTCTATGATGAGAAGGCAAGGGAATTTCATGATCTGCGGTTGGGGCAGCAAACTATGGACGAGTTCATCACCCGCTTTACTTCCCTGCTTCGCTATGTGCCTTATATAAGAGAGGAAAAGGCCAAGGTACAAAGATTTGTAAGCAGTATACCACCCTACATGCGAGAAAGGATTGAATTCGACAATCCAAAATCGATGGATGAGGTAATATGGAAAGCTAGAATCTGTTATCAGCAAAGCAAACAAAAGGGAGAAGTTGCCGGCAAGAAATGGAATGAGAAAAAGGGCTTTAAGTCAATGGGCAGCAGCAAAGGAAATCACAGCAGTGGTAGTAAGGGGAATGGCAAAGGACTGAACAACAGGATTCCAGTTAGAACCTCATCCAAATTTCGGCCTAACAGTGAATCCAAAGTCAGCGAACAGCAGGCACGCTTGGACAATGAAGGGACAATGAGACCCCCGGTGCAGTGTTGGGGATGTGGGGGACCCCACTACATCAAAAACTGCCCACAACAGAAAGGGACAGAATAGTTATCCCAGATTCATGAAGCTTCAACAGTTGGTGAAGTGGGACGCAATATACCAAGAATTAACGCGGCTTTAGAAGACCGTCAGGCGGAGTATCAGCCAACTATGGTCGAATTTGAAGGTAATATCTCAAACCTTACTGTATCTGTTTTAATTGATCCTGGGGCTACATTGAGTTATGTAAGCCCAAAGATAATGGAACGTTGTAATTTGCAATCTGTTAAATTTAAGAACCCCTGGCTGGTGCAATTAGCTACGGGATCCAAAAGACGAGTAACAGCTAAAATTAAAGACTGCTCCTTTACCATAGCTGGACAGCCAGTAACGGCTGATTTAAATGTGCTTCCCCTTGGTTCCTATGATATTCTCATTGTTATGGACTGGCTGGAGAAACATTGGTCATTAGTGGACTGTAAGACCAAAATTATATACTTCAGAGATCATCTTGGAACCAAAAAGGAGATGCAAGGAATTAAACGACCTGTGCAAGTGCGGCGAATAATAGCAAACCAACTTGTAAAATGTATTCGAAAAGGATACCAGGTCTATGCCATCCAGGTGGGTTATGCAAATTCTAAGGATAAAACAGCCATTTTAAATAACATCCCAGTCATTCAAGAATTCACAGACGTGTTTCCAGAAGAAATTCCTGGGTTGCCCCCAAAAAGAAACATAGATTTTACCATCGAGTTAATTCTAGGAGCGACACTAGTGTCACGGGCACCTTATAGGATGAGCGTACCTGAACTGACAGAATTGAAAATGCAGTTGCAAGAGTTGTTGGACAAGAATTATATACGTCCTAGTGTGTCCCGGTGGGGAGCCCCAGTGTTGTTTGTCAAGAAGAAGGATGGAACCTTCCGGATGTGCATCGATTACCGTCAGTTAAATAAGTTAACCATTAAGAATAAATATCCTTTACCCCGGATCGACGAACTATTCGATCAAGTAAAAGGCGCGACGGTATTCTCTAAAATTGATCTACGTTCTGGTTACCATCAAATCCAAATTAAGGATGAGGATATCGCTAAGACAGCTTTTAGAACTAGATACGGACATTATGAATTTGTGGTCCTGCCATTCAGAGTTACCAATGCTCTCGCAACGTTCATGTGTTTAATGAACAACATCTTTCATCAATATTTGGACAGATTTGTACTAATATTGATTGATGATATATTAGTATATTCTCGCACCATGGAAGAACATCATGAACATCTTAGGAAGGTGTTACAGACTCTTCGAGAACATCAACTATACGCAAAGTTTAGTAAATGTGATTTCTTCAAAGAGGAAATCCAATACTTGGGTCATGTAATTACCAAGGAAGGAATCGCGGTGGATCCAGAGAAGATAAAGGCTATAATGGATTGGCCTGTACCGAAGGATGTAGCGGATGTTCGATCTTTTATGGGACTGGCTGGATATTATAGAAGATTTGTAGAAGGATTTTCTAGAGTTGCATTTCCCATTACCTCATTACAGAAAAAGGGGAAAACATTTCATTGGACCCCAAGCTGCCAGAAAAGTTTTGAGCAATTGAAACATTTACTCACTACAGCCCCCATTTTGAGGATAGCAGATCTTGATAAGGATTACGTGGTATGTACGGATGCGAGCAAAGAAGGAGTAGGTGGAGTTTTAATGCAGGAAGGAAAGGTGGTCGCATACGAGTCTCGGAAATTAAAGGAGCACGAACAGAAATACTCCGCTTATGATTTAGAATTGACTGTCGTCATCCACGCCTTAAAAATGTGGCGACATTACCTAATGGGTAGGAAATTTTTGTTGCTCACGGATCATCATAGTTTGACCAACTATTTCAGTCAGCCTACCTTAAACGCCAGACAAGCACGGTGGGTGGATTTCCTGAGCGGTTTTGATTTTGAAATAAAACATTTGCAAGGGAAAGAAAACCAAGTGGCGGATGCCCTAAGTCGGAAAGTACATCATTTATATGAAGTTTCTATTAGCAAGTGGAAGAACCCCATTTTGGAAATGGTTAAAGAAGCTTCCAGTCAAGATGTTAAGTATCAACAATTAAAACTGCAATTACAGCAATCTACTAACTCGACAGGCCAACCAGATTATGAGCTAAATGATGAAGGAATGATATATTTTCAGCAGAAATTATATGTACCCAATCAAGATAAAATTAAAAATCTGATTATGGATGAGTTCCATGTCAGTCATTATGCAGGACATCCGGGATACCAGAAAATGATTACTGCCATCCGAAAAGAGTACTTTTGGCCCGGAATGAAGAAGAGCATTGCCGAGTATTTAGCGCGATGTCTGGAATGCCAGCAGATTAAAGCTGAACACCAACACCCAGCGGGACTGCTATAACCCTTACCTATTCCAGAATGGAAATGGGAAGTCATTTCCATGGATTTTATTACAGGGCTACCTAAGACAAAAAGGAACAACGATTCCATTATGGTGGTGGTGGATAAACTGAGTAAAGCTGCGCATTTTATACCGGTGCAATCCACGTACAAAGCTACACAGATTGCTCATGTGTTTATGCAAAATGTGTTTAAGCTTCACAGACTTCCAAAAACCATAATTTCCGACCGTGATGTGAAGTTCACATCGGCTTTCTGGAGAACGTTATTCGCTGAATTGGGAACCCAATTAAATTTCAGCACAGCATACCACCCTCAAACCGATGGGCAAACAGAACGAGTAAACCAAGTGGTGGAAGATATGTTGCGGGCATACGTGATGCAACAACCTACGCTGTGGGAGGAATATTTGCATCTGGTAGAATTCGCATATAATAATGGCTATCACACTTCCACTCAAATGAGCCCATTTGAGGTTATGTACGGACGGAAATGTCGAACACCCTCTAGCTGGGGAGGATCCGAGGATAAACTGAGTTTGGGGCCTGACATGCTTAAAGAAATGGAAGACATGGTGAAAAAAGTACGTGTAAGTTTGAAGGCTGCTCAAGACAGGCAGAAAAATTTTGCTGACCGGAAAAGGAGATTTAAGGAGTACCAAGTTGGGGACCACGTGTATATCAGAATTCAAACTAAAAGAAGTACCTTACAATGGAGCGGGTGTGCCAAGTTGGCACCCCGATACTGTGGACCATTCCAAATCCTAGCTAGGATTGGACCAGTGGCATATCAGCTCGCCTTGCCGAGCCACATTCGAGTCCACAACGTGTTCCATGTTTCGATACTAAAGAAATATGTCTATGATCCTAAACATGTGATCCAATGGCAAGACATTCAGGTAGTAACTATTGCTGCAGAAAAAACTGTTGAAATTGATTTTGAAAGAAAAACTAACTTTAGGCAATTTTGTAATACAGGTCGAACTGGAAGGAGAAGTTCTGGTCAAACCTCAGATCATCCTCGACCGGAGAGAAGTGCAGCTGCGGAAACGAGTTATTACCCAAGTTAAGGTCCAGTGGCAACACTATGGACCCGAGGAAGCCACTTAGGAAGATGAAGAATTAATGAAAGGAACTTATCTAGCTCTGTTTGTGGCTGAAAGACATCGGGACGGTGTCCAATCTCAGGAGGGGGAGATGTAATGACCAGATAAATTATGCGAATAAATTCTCTGTTTTTATCATTTTGGGTAAAAGTAGAATAGAAATTACTTTCTTTTCGTTATAAATGAGTGGAGTATTATTAATTCCAAGAAAACTAAATCTGGATTGAATTAATTACATATGGTAATTTTGGATGAGGAAGTTATTCCCTTTTTCTTGCCAGATTGTTTTTTTTTTTATCTATATATATAATAATAAACGGTTATCAGTAAGGGGGAAAAACCCTAACTGTTTTTCTCCCTGTCCCATAGAAAGATGGGAAGGGGGAAAAACCTGGGTTGTTGATGAACAGACGGGAGGAGAGAGTGGAAAGAAAAGAGATAAGTGCTAAGTCTGGTGAGGACCAAATAGCACAGGCACAAGGGTGCATTATATTTGCTGAAGGCAGAGGCCTGGCAGATAAGCTTGGGGGGAGATTAGTCGGGTTGACAAATCTCGTGGTTGGGAGGAAAGCAAGCAACAAGAACCAGTTGTCTCCAATCTGGAGAGGTACTGAAGCCTGCGCGGAAGACAATACAGGTAAGTGCCATACTGTTTTTGTATTCTGAGGAGATTTCTTTAACCTTTATTTAAGTAATAGTTAGCTGCAAATTGGAAAAGCAGGATATTCTGGTATTGGGCCCAGGCTATTAGTAAGAGAGTAATTGTACTCTGCAGAAATGGGAAAACTTAATGATATTTCAGCTGAACCTAAGGTTTTTTAGTTAATTTAAAACAGAGTGTTGCTTAGCCATGTTCGATGGAGCCTGAAATTATTGAGCAAACCTAAGCAAATAAACCTGAACAGAATACTGTGAAAATCACAGGGTGACTGAACCTAAGTTATTGGTTGACGTGAGTAGCTTACTGTTACCTGTAGTTATCCTGAACTGAAGTCCTTTAAGAATTGAGATTTCGAGGGTGGCTACAGGAACTTTAACTTAAAACCGAAAAACTCCTTAAGTTATGAATAAAATGGTGCAGGGGAAAGGAAACCCCATGTACAGGAGAAGAGGAACAACTCGTAACTATTAACTGTATTAAATTAAACGACTAATGAAGTCGGGACAGTAATCAATAAAACAGGAGTCATAGTTCTGTATATGAACAAAGTTCCTATGCATTAACAGTGATTAGTTAAAACGTGAGTCGCATACAAACAATCCTTTCCTTCGAATAAGGAATACATGAATATAACAGCATTATAGGAAAAGATTACGATATTATATACATGCATAGCTTGATTTAAGAGAAATCGGAAATGTTAATTTAAGATGAACATCTAAAAGAGTTCCAAGAAGATAAAGACGGCAATCGAAAATACATAGCTGAAATAACTAAGTTATTCTCTGTATAGAAATCCCGTACCCACATACACTGTAAATACTCAGAATAAATTAAAAAGGGTATTACTGCTGTGCCATATAATAAATACCATTCTTGCAGGGAATTAACCAAAATCTGAATATCAATTGCTGAGTGTCGAACGCATTCGGGTTGAATCCCCAAATTAAATTCATGCAAATATATATATATTGAAACCCCAGATTAAATTACATGCAAATATATATGTAAATACTGTCAAATGGAGCGTTACACTTGCAACCGCCGTAATGGAAAACAGAAACCAGAATGGTAATAACGAAACCAGAACAACCGTAGCATACATACATTCATAACAGAAAACCCAAAAACAAAACAACCGCTCAGAGCTGAGCCTCATGCTGTTCAAAGTATTGGGTATACATTCTCATTACATCAAAGGACATTAACTCCTGAAAGGCGCAGCCGGCCTGTGTCAAGGTACTAGCGGCTTGCCCAAAATTCTAACCAAATAATATTAAAAATAACTATTGAAGTTATACATGGCAATTACAAAGACCGAACGCCCTCTCGCAAGAGCGAGGCTCGTCAAGACAACCTTGGAATAAACCTAAGACAGAGTCTTACGATAGCGAGCAGTAGGGGGCTTCCCTAGTCCAAAGATAACGAATGCATCAAGCTTCCAGGAGGGAACACACATAAGCACCTGACAGAAGACGAAATTATTAAACTACGCCCTCGTTTCTACATACCACAGTACCATTTGTAACAGGGTTTCGACTCCTACCGTGAGTTCGCTACCCCGGAGGATGTTGAACCAGCGATCCTTGCCGTCGTGCGGAGGCCACATCCTTTGCGCCTTCAACAGAGTAACAAAGAAACAAACCAGAATTAGTCCCGAATGGAAGTTATTGAACCAATGACTTATCAAAGCAAATAACAGTAACAAGAATAATGAAAAATTACCTGGTAGAAGCCGGGACCAGGTTAAAACACTGGGCGATCTGCATCGTCTTCCGGAACAGACAAGTCTGGTCCAGGATCTACCAGGAAAATCAAGGTAAAGGTGCATGCCATCGTTTGGCGCCGCAGAGCAGAGTTTCAGGCAGCGAGCGCCATCAAAATGAACACAGTAAATCCTAACAGCAGTGTTAAAAAGTAGGCACGCAAAATCATCACCGTCCGATGGAGGGTTTCAATCTCCATCGTCGAAAACCATCGTGATCCCGAGGAGGCCAGATATCGCCTGCAGCATTTAAGAATTGGCAGCTACCAACGAGTCGACATTTAGTTCAGATAGGAGTGTATCAAGGTAAGTTCCACGTGCTCGAGCCTCATGCAGCCAGCTCTCAATAGGAAGTCCAACAAGAGATACGGAAAGGGCGGAAGATACGAAGCTCGAGTACGATTAAATGCCATGGTTGGTAGGCCATAAATGTCAACACGAAAGTCTATCTTATACATAAACCACATGAAATATCAATGGTACAGTTTGAAAATGTGCCGAGGGCGATGGGGTTAACCCTCTCATCCTAGCTTTATATAACCTCAACCTTATGTAAAACAGTAAGTTTACTAATACAAATTTTTTTATTTATTATTATCAGTCTTATGGTAATGTTTTTTTTTAACGGAGATGTGACATACATATTCATTTTTTTATTATTATAGTTGACATTAAATCTCTGGTTGAAATATTTTTGAAAAGTTTAAGATTTAAACATGTTACAAACACAATTTTTTTTAATACAACATATTTTTTTTATTATTATTATTATAATCGGCATTATTTTTCTATTTAAAACATATTTTTTATTTTAATTTAAAAAAACTAAACCATAAACTTACATATATCTCATACTCGACTATAAAATAAACCTCCAACTTAATAAAAAAATAATAAAAAATTCAAACCAAAATAACTTTAACATCCCCATTATCCATTATTAATAGGGAGATAGTAAATTTACATCATGACCGAAGTCAAGCACTCTGCTCATGCAGGAGGCAGTTCTGTCCGAAACAAGCACATTTGAAAATTGTCTAATTTTGTTTCCTACCCATGGGAACGATCTCTGAAAAATAAGACAATTCAAAAACTCAAAAAAGCACTGAGGGATACCAAAAAATCCAGAGCCGAGTTGCCTTACAATCGTGCCCAGTGGAGAGGGGCATCCTACTAGAAAAAGGAGCGTGGGTGGCATTACTATTCATCTATGGGCTCTTCAATGATTCGACACTAGCCCATATAAGGTAGTTCCTCTATCTAAGTCACATTCTGAGCTTCAGGACCCAGATCTACCATCATCGCCTCCTATGCTCTGCCCCCTTGTTCGTTTGTATCCCGCTGAGGGGTATTTTCCGCAGCCAGCTGAAAGGATGAAGAGGGGTCCGGGATTGTCCTTGAATTTCTTGCCTGAATCCTTAAGTCATCAGCTTGACCTTCCTCCTGAAAAACCACTATAAAATAGGCTGTGATCTTGGGCCTATTTAAAGCACTGTCAAAAGTAAATATGGCGGAACCAGAGGTGGGGATAGGTCCGGGCCGAGAGTTAGAGGCGTGAGATCTTCCTCTTCTGCTACGAGAAGGAAGCCCACGCCTCAGAGGATGATTCAAGTCGCTGGAGGATGATTCTGTTGGGGCTCTTCTGGGTTGCCCCCTGCGGCTACCCATTCTTGGCCTCAGTCGAGGCATCCTGCAATTGATGGTGGCCCAGGTCCGAGATTGTAGCTGCAGAGCAATACCTTAGCTGCGGCGTGGCCTGCTAGTTGAGCCTCCTCTACTGAGATTGGGCTTTTCCTTTTGGTATGCCAAATCCCTGCGCATGTGCGAGACCCAAGACCAAACAAAGAGATCAGTTGCCAAGAGATGTGAATGAGAGGGCCAATTTGCAATACCTGAGCGATACTCGAGGAGGAGAGTGTCCAGCCTCGCAGGGAAGGCCAAGACCATCAGCACCGGGATCCAATTCCCCTCATTCTCCCTAAATTTCTTTACATGATCGAAGGTATGCTGGCGGAGCGACAAAGCCACTGAAATGTCCATCTTCCTCGGCCTTTCTCTGATTTTAAAGTTCCCAGCCTTGTCCCGAGAGTCTCCTCCCATTACTGCACCCTTGATGGCTTGTGCTCTCTGCTGCATGTTGGTGCGTGAGAGACTTAACTCCCTCACTGCAGACCTGATGTTCCAGCTGATCCGATGGCCCTGTGTATCCTGTAAACTGTTCATGTGATTGTGCCGTGCGCCGACTGTCATAACCACTCCACTGTTCTTGTACTGGTCAGGCAAGTGGCATCTTGCCCTACCCAGCGCCTGTCCCGTCAACTTATTGCTCATTGCAATCATCCGCATCCAGGGTAGGAATTTGGATTTCTCTTTACCCGTCATACAATTTTTTTTTGACGTTTTGGGTCCTTATGCTTCCTGTCAAGAAACGTTATATTAAAAATTTTGCCCTTCAAGAGTGATGTTCTCATAATAAATTAACCCTTCACTAATAAAGTTTTGATTAAAAAATTACCATTCAATAAATAATTATGTTGAAAATTTTCATATATTTATCGTAAAGAAAAAACTGAAATTTGAAAAAACTCAATTGTGGAGGTTTCAATAAAAAGTGTTGAACATTTGAAATTTGCTCATTTAAAGTATATAATCAGTCCAAGCCTCCAAGGTAAAACCGAAATTCGAGCATAAAGCCCTGTCTTTTTGGACAAACTTATAAAATTTTAATATATTAAATTTTTGATGCCGTGTCCTTTTGGCCTAGTTTATGTTTTTTTGTTATATTAAAAACGCATCAAAATAAACTATTCAATTTTAAAAATATAGTATTATTGTAATATTCTTATGCATCCGATATAATATACTATTGCAGTATTCTTGTGAATCACGTTAATCAATCCTGCTTGAGGAAATAAAAAGTAATATATTTTTATTATAATTAACTAATTTTAAATTAAAAATAATATTAATTTTTAATATAATTAATTTATTAGTTATGTTTTCAAAACTTTCTATTGTAAAGATTTTATTATTTTAAAATCCTTTATTGTCTTAACATCTATATTATTAACCATTCAGCGAAAATAACAAATATATTTAAAAAAAATAAAATTGATTTTGCATCTGAAACAGGCTTAGAGATTTTGTACCTGCGTGTTTGCCCAAAAGCGCAGTGAATGCATCTGACAACTGCACATAGAGTAAGTAAACACGTACGAATAAGCGATCTCAAACTGTTGTTTCTTCAATGTACAGTGTCTTCCATGTTAATCTCAATTGGAAAAATAAGTAAACCTGTTTCTTCAATGATATCTCAGTTGGAAAAATCACACAATAATAGCATACCACAATTGTGTTTTATTTTCATTTACACAGTAACGCCTAAAAGATAAAACCCCAACGCCTAAAAGATAAAACCCCAAAAAGTTGCCTGCAGATGAAAATAAGAAGAAGTAATTTTGCTCAAAAGAATAATTGAAACATAGATGAGAGCCACCAAAATATATTTAAAAGAGGGTTTTCTTAGTTACCTCCTCAAGTCCTCTTTGCATCAAGAATCCTTCTTAATATTACTGTGAAAATTCTCAGCAAGAATTAAAGCATGAACAAGAGTCACCGAATAGTTAAAGGGGTTTCCCCAACCCCTCTTTCCATCTGGAATCGATTACAAAATCCCTCTCACTATAATTACAGTGGAAATTCTCAGTAAAAATTGGAGCCTGAACGACAGCCACCAAATATTTAGAATGGGGTTTTCTCGGTTACCTCTACATCAGGAATGAATCACAATCAATCACGAAGACCCTGGAAAATTCTAATTGCATGTTCAAATTTTTTTACAGAATTATGATATGAAAAGAATCATACATGAATGAAAATACCCAGCCATAAAGAATGGGAGTCCACATAAACCAATTTGAAATATGCGAAGTCCCTTAGTCTTTATGCGCATGAGGATTGCGCATATCCCCTTCGTCCTTCGCACTTCCCTTGTCTCTTATGCTAAGAGCTCTTCAAGTGAAAGTCGATGAGTGAAATGAGCTCTTCTTTCACTCATATATATACGTTTCCTTCCTCATGTTAAAGAGGTTGTTTATTCATGGCCGACCTTCCTTTATTACATGTAAAGCTCACATATATCATACATGCCCCACATAATTCATGTCGGCTTTAGAATTTAGAATTTAGCATATTTTCAATTTAAAAAACTTGCCCAAAAAATACCCTGCTGTATGAAAAATAAAGGGGCGTAAGTTGTAACTATACCAAAGCTAATTAGAATTTAGCATATTTTCAATTAAAAAAACTTGCCCAAAAAATACCCTGTTATATGAAAAAGCTTGCCGCGTAAGAACATTTGGTGCGTAAAAACGTTTTGGAAAAAGTTCCAAACGTAAAAAATCCGTCTTTAACTCTTCCCGGCACGTCACTCAAAACGGGGAATGACAAATTCCAGCCATCAAATACGTGCAAAAAACCTTATGACGGGCAAAATGCCCGTCAAATTCCATCCTTGCCCGCATCCGTGGGCTGGGTTTTCATTGTTAATGCCCTGCTTGTAATTAATTTTTTATTAAATTTTAATAACTTTGCAAAGAATATTTACAGAATATAACCCGGGGTTTATTATATGAATTAATTTTTAAATAATGTTTTATAAATATTTAATATTATCTCTAGATTATAGTTTATTAGTTGATATAATAATGCTTTACGTTATATAGTAAGATTTTTTTTTTTAACATTATTATGTACATGATTTTATACATGATTTTTCTTATTACAAGTGTAGATCCATTTCAATTATAGATTTAATATGAGTTGAGAGGATCAAATTTCTTCACGTGCAAATTTTATTATAGTGTAAAATATGATGTTATTTTTTATTGTTTAACTTGTATTTTTAAATGCTAAATAGAGTATATATATGACCAAATAAACTTTTTAACCATAAAAACTTAATTTTTTTCATGATATATACATAATTTTTTAAAAATAATATATAATATAGACATAATTGACATTAAAATATTTTACATGACATGTCATCTAAATTACATGATTTTTTTGTTATTGAAGTATTTTTAAGTTATATGTTCCATATTAATTTGTATTTAAATATTTTGTATTGATATACTCACATTGAATTTTTTTTATATCACTAATATTTATTGAGCAGAGCTCATTCTCCAACCAGTATGAGAGAGGTGTAACTTCCTGTTTCATCCTTTATATAAAATACAAAAATAAAGAATAAAAAATATGTTAAATGAAAATATACTATAATAATAAAAAATGAATATGTTGTATTAAAAAAAAGGTGTCTGTAAGATGTTTAAATCTTAAACTTTTCAAAAATATTTCAACAAGAGATTTAATGCCAGCTATAATGAAAAAAAATGGATATGCACTAATAAAAAAAATGTGTCTGTAAGATGTTTAAATTTTAATCTTTTCAAAAATATTTCAACAAGAAATTTAAATAAACTATTTGAAGTTTTACATTAACTAATTTATGTCGATATCAACTTCATATAATATCTAATAATATTGAAAAAAAAATTGGTTAAAAAAAATATTTACTTTGTATATAAAAAAGTAAGTTTTATGGTTAAAACTTTTATTTGGTCTTATATATACTCTATTTAGAGTTTAAAAATACAATTTAAATAATGAAATTTCACACTCTAAAAATTTTTGTACATGAATAAATTTGATCTCTCTCGGCTCATGTTAAATCCGTTTTTAAGATGGGTCTATGTTGGTTTTAACAATTTTTTTCTATATATAAATATATATGAAGTTGATATCTACATAAATTAGTTAACATAGATCTTCAAATAGTTTATTTAAATCTCTTTGTTGAAATATTTTTGAAAAACATAAGATTCAAAAATCTTACTCTAATTACTTTATAGTGTATTCATTTTATATATCATAGAGAATATTTTTCTATTTTGAACATAATTTTTATTTTTATTCAAAAGGGAATGGATAGACGAACATACTTACACATCCCCTCATACTGGGATGTAGAATGAGACACATCCCCTCATACTGGAATGTAGAATAAGCCTCTCATCTAAAAAATGCTCAAGGGCATATAGATCTATGGGCCGACTTAGAAATCAATACAAGGTCATCAATATATAAAAAAAGTTTGGTCACAAACTCCTCTAAATGGATACCATTTAGTCACTCTTCCAATTTGTCAACATATAAACTGAAAATAGTAGGAGATAAAGGGAAAACTTTAACTCTAATGTCACTTCCAAAAATTTTCAAAATGCCCCGTGAAGTTTTAATTTTGACTTTCACCTCTTCATAGAGGGTATGGACAACTACTCTATAATGCAAAGAACTTTCAAGTTCTTCCATTCTAAGCCACATCTTATCTCTAGGGGTCGTGTCAAATGCCTTTTTGAAGTCAACAAAGCAACAAAATACTTCTTCTAAGCCTTTTCAATAATGTGTCTTAACTTGATACCATGATCGATCCACTGTAGAATGTTTTGCCCTAAAACTAATTTGCTCTTTTTCTCCCTTTTCCTTTACTTCTACCCACTTACTGATTCTATTTTCTACCATGTTGTTGAAAAAAATTGCAACCAAAAAATTGATAATAGTGGTTCTATAATTGGAAGGATTATTAATTTCTCCATTTAAAAAAAAAAAATTAAAATTTATAGTTATAAGCTATATTTTTTATGTATGTAATATTATAAGATATCTTTTTCATATGTGATATAAATTAGTGTACGAGAGTTTTTTATTTATAAGATAAGGAGTTTTTTCTAAATAATGATTTGAATATTAATGAACAGTATATCTTCTTATCTTCTTCTGCGTTTTTTTAATGTGAATATATACGTTTTTTTAATCTTCTCAAATTAGCTAAAATTAAAAGAACATAATAATAAGAAATTTGATTTATACAATTTTATATATTTAAAATTTGAGAATTCAAAATTTTTAATATGACCAATTTATGATATTTACATTTATTAAATTAAAATATAAATCTCTAAGTTAACCCTATAAGAGTTACATTATTTATAAATTTTACCGTCATAATTACTTTACTTTAAAGTAAACATTATGAAATTTATAATTTAAACTTCACCTTAAGACCTTTAAAACCCCGAAGAAGGTTTTGCTCGACCAATCCAGCCATAAGTTCGAAGATAAGTTTTTCGTTTTTCTCTCTTTTTTTTCACAAACAATTGTAACAGAAATTACTAGGCGTGGTTTGGAGGATTTTAGGTGTGGTTTGGCGGATTCTTGGGGGTTTTCCTTGACCAATCCAGCCAAAAGTTCGAAGAAAAGTGTGTTGTTTTTTTTTTTTTTTTTCTTTAAATTGTGTCACTAAACTTATTAAGTGTAGTGGGGGATTTTTAAATGTAGTTTGCATAAATTTAAAGCTAAGATAAGTTATTAATTTTGGTTAAATAAAATGGGTAAAATATGTATTTTTAAGATTTTTAAATATAATTTGTATAGAGTAAGTTTGTATTTTTTTTAACTATTGTGAATTGGTAATTTGTTAAAGTAATTTGGGTGAGGTCCAAGATTAAGTTTAAGAGTATATTTAATAATCAAAACTACATGAGGGTGGGAATGTCTCTATAGGATTTGAAAATGTGGAAAGGAGATAATATCCACCAATATTAAGTCGTTCACAAAAACATTGTTTTTTGTAAATCACTAAAAATTTTAAAATGTGTAGTTTTAAAAGATTTTTAAATATAGTTTGTTATAAAAAAATGTATAATTTTGGTAATTAAAATTATACTAGATATTTTTTTAATTAAAAATAGATAATATGGTTTGTATGATATAAATATGTTTAAATTGTAAATTAAATGTTTAGATAAAATTTTATGTTAATATACATAAATTATAATATCAAGATAACTTAATAATATTATTAATATATTTTAATAATAATTATTTTAACTTTTTTTCCTAAACTTACTTTTCATATTTAATAGATTTTGTTGGAATGGAGTTTCAACTTATTAATTAAAAGCACAAATAAAAGTTGTGTTTTAAGGGTTTTGTAATTTAAAATAATGTAATATATAAATAAAACCAAAAATTATTTGTTAGTAAAAAAAAAGTTTTATTAAAAAAAAAAATTTATATTTATTAACTTTCTTCATTATATTTCTAATACAAATTAAATTTATTTACTTATTAACTCTTTTCTTATACTTCTAATAAAAAAATAACATATAACCTTATCAAATGTAATTGTAACTTAATACATAACATTGTTGTTAGAAAATTATATATTACGGAGCAATGGAACACATAAAATATTGCAGAAATATAAACACAGAAAACGCATAAAACAAGAGAGACACAGATATACGTGG
>APFE030162837.1:14726-55548 GCA_000404065.3 Pinus taeda
AAATAAATTAATTATTTCTACCAGATTAACCTAGCTCATAATATAATAATATTAAATTAATTAGAGGAAGTTTGACTGGGGTTCAAGAATGGCAAAGTAACCGTTAGAGTGTTTTAGCCGTTAGAGTCTCTGCCTGGACTATTTAAACGCTGAGCTAGATCTGTATTTTCAACTTGTCCTGACGATGGACCACATTGGTTGGTTCGAAACGCGTTGGCAGAAATCTTTCTTATGTGATTTACGCTGAAGCTCTCCTTATAACCTTATGTTTAGTCTGGTCCGTCCACTGCGCCTAGTGGATATGGCTAGATACAGTTCGGTAACTTTCAAGGTGTCACTCCGGGAATTTTCCAAGTACCCTTGCAGTAGCAAGAACAACTTCTGCAATAGCAATGGCAACCTTCACTACAGCAAGGGCCATCCATGCAGTAGCATGGGAAGATAGTGCCGCAGCAAGGACAACTGCAACAACCGTAGGGGCAACCCTTGCAACCGTTGTAGAAAATCGTGCAACTGCAAATGTAGTATGTTCAACAATCCTCCTAGCCTATGTCTTTGCGAGGTCAGTCTCTACAGCTGCAGGGACAACCTTTGTAGCCACAAGGTCAGCCCTTGCAGCAGCAAGGTCAACCCAGGCAATACCAACCCTTATACTCATATCAACAGGGTCAACCTTTGCAAGGGCAAGGTCAGGGTCAAGTCCTGTAGCAGCAAGACCAAAATCCTTATGTCTAAGGGAAACAGGCTCAAAATCCTCTTGTTCAAGGGAATTAGGTCCAAAAATCATTATGTCTAAGGGCAGCAGGTTCAAACCCATTTTTCCCAAGAGTAGTAGGTTCAAAAACCTTATGCTCAGGGGCATCAGGAGCAAAATCCATATGTCCAAGGTCAACAGGCTCACCATCCTTTTAACTCGTATGTTACTTATTAGCGGCCTATGGTTGGATAGTTTCAAGGTTTTCAAGGCCAAAATCCTCCTTATGGGCAAGGTAACCCATAGTGGGGGAAAAATCAAATGCCATGTTATCACCTGGATTCAACCTCAGGCTGAAGGAAGGCAATGCCAAGGTAACCACAAACCACGCTTAGCCAATTAGCTAGCCCTACTAGGCCAGGAGAGGGCTCTCTCCGTAAGAATCTCAGCCAAGATGACTAGATCAAGAAAATGATATCAGGCTAGGTATAGTAGCACAAGGTTTGATTTTATTTCGAAGGGTTTTGCAGGATGAGGAGGAGATAGACAGTTAGGGCAAAGAAAACTAGGTCAAAATTGTAGGGTTTTGATGGGGCAAGGTAGGCACAAGGCTCGACACTCTAGGGTTTGATGGGTGAAGTGATTCAAAGATAGGCGAGGAGATAGAAAGAGCATGTAAGCAACATGGATTATTCCTAAACTAAAGAAAACATAGATTGTGAATATTTTCCCAAAACAGAGCATAAATATTATGGGTTTTGCCTATCAACTTTAAAAAATCCACTTAAAGA
Source organism: Pinus taeda (assembly GCA_000404065.3). Taxonomy (NCBI): domain Eukaryota; kingdom Viridiplantae; phylum Streptophyta; class Pinopsida; order Pinales; family Pinaceae; genus Pinus; species Pinus taeda. Next base: position 16,212 of record APFE030162837.1, read on the forward strand.
ATATGAAATGATGAAATGGATTCAACAATAAATTTTAACACATGAAAACATAAGAAAAGCTTAACTGAACATCATACCACATGGATCCCAAAGAAATAGCTCTGCGACTTTTCATTAATCTCCTGCTAAAACTAATACAAAATTATGTCTACTCAAAGCATAAGCATCGAGCTGAGTCCAATCCTTTACAATGAGAAATAATAAGAAGATATAGACATTGATTCAAGTTCCTCCCATCCTTAGGGGTCGAATGCCTAGGATGAAGAACTAATCCATCAAAAACTAAACAAGAAAGTGGAATCTAGGCAACCTAACAACTTGCCTCTAAAAGTGAGGAAATTGATTCATTTGTCCCCAAGATAGCTTTTGATCTAATGAATCTACCTTCTAGTAAATATTATCCATCCTATTTACATGCCTAGTTACCATTTACATCAGTAAAAACATCATCCATGAGAGAAAACTCGAAATTACAGTCATGGCACAGTGAAGTGAAAATTTAGGATAAAATTGCCCTATGCAGAGCCCAAACTATATGCACAATGTTTTTTCCAGGGACATTTTGGAGGCCTTCCTACTGTTCAAATTGGGCCTAAAATAGCTTTTTGGAAAGATCTTCAAGTCCTATTTCTAAAAATTGATTCTCCCAAGGCTGCTTCTGTGGCTCAAAAAGAAGGTAGAAAGGTCATTTTTTGGGTGTTTTTTGACCTTTTGGTTGACCAGTTCTGCTCCAAAAGCTTAGAAAAATCACAGGGTGCATGTACTCATCATTTTGAATCCAAAAATTCTGACCATTTCCTCATTGGATGCCTCTATGAAAAGCGCAGCACTAGTGGCATTGCGCATAGTGCCAAAATTTCTGTGTCAAAAATTGCTAAATTCTCCAAAAGGAAAAAATTCTTCAAAACTTTCCAAAAATTTGTGGAGAAAACCACCATCAAGTGTCTTGGTTAGCCAAGGAAGCTTCAGAAATAAACCCAAGCCTATCACCCTCCTTTTTGCCTTTGAGTGCTTGTTTTAGCCTTGTCTTCATTTGCTTGACCCTTATGTTGCAAATCTTGTTCCGCGTCCTGTAATGGCGAGACATGTGCACGATGATTTGATTGTCCCTGTTGGCCTTTTGTAGCAGCTTCTCCAAATGAAAATTTATCCTGTCAAGCCAAGTTTCTCTATCCTCCTCAATCTCCTTCTCAAGCCTTTGTTTTGTAGTCAAGGTGGTTGGGGTTTCTTCTTCTTGCATTATTGACTTGCCTTTGTCACCTTGCCTCTTTAATTTGAGAAGTTCCAACTCCATGAGGACTTGTTTGTCACTTAGTTGCTTGTTCTCTTGCTCAAGGTATGAAATGACATACCTAGCTCTCGCCAAGTAGTCCATCAGTGCTAGGATCTATGCATCTTTTTCCCTTATGGTTATATTTTCGTTTGTTGCCTCATCTTGAGCCTCCAAGTCAACTATCTCAATGTCATGATGGATGTGTGGTTGTTCTAGTTCATCATCTTCCATCAAATTAAATTCCCTTTCCTCTTCATCATTGAGGCTTTCCTCCAGCATCTTTTCCTTCCCTTTATGCACTTGCTGCACCTATTGTACCTGTTGTGTTGATGAAGAAGGCAAAGCCCCTTCCACATTTTGTGGAGCAAGCATTTGCCTATGAGTTGATGAAGAAGGCAAGGCCCCTTCCACATCAAGTGGAGTAAACACTTGCCTATTTGCTGCAAACAACTTTCTAGCCCCTCTTCGATATGTTTTGTAGGCTTCTAGCTTCTCAACAACTCTACTCTGTTTAGCCTTCTCACTTTTCTTTACTTTGGCACTGCTGGAAGGCCTTTCTACATCTTGGGGCACAGTTGGAGGAATCTAAGGACCATTGAAAATGTCATTGGAAATGAATGTATCCTAGGATATGTTGAGGAGGTTGAGATGATGTAGCACAATCATCTTAATTAAGGAATAGTGATAGATACTACTCATTTGTTGGGGGTATGGATTTTTCTGTACAATGTAGGCCATCTTCTCAATGTTCCTGAATACGAAATACAAGATGCTCAACATTTTCACTCTTGTGAAGTGCATAGGAAGCCTAATATGATAGGTGTACAATCTAGAAAATCTTCCCTCACATGTAAAATAATTCATAATGATGCTCATCATAGGGGCATACTTGTCTTCAAGGAACCTGAAAGGAAAGGTCCTCTTCTTTTCATTTCTATACCTGGATTTAATGTATGGCTCATAGTAGTGCTCATCTAAATCTTGTTCCTTATACCATTTTTCGCCCACATTTGGAATCCTTGTAGCATTAGCAACGCTGGAGGATGAAACTATAAATGTCACCCCGGAAAGATTTACCTTGTTATCACAGAGGTTGGCTACAAAAATCCTGGTCAGCTCAGGATGATCTTGAACTCTTTCCACCTGCTCACAAAACTCATAACACCCTAGATGCCTGAAACAAGAGGTAGTCATATGAGAAGCATGTAACTCTATGATATTTGATGGTTCCTCTCTTATGATAATACCTCCCTTATGTGGTTTTCTCTGATGCTCAGGTTCATCTCCTAATATTTCACTGCCACTATTTTCATCCTCCTCATAATGTCTATCCTCTTTTTCTATGCTTTTTGAATTTTGAATCTTTGAAACCCTAGATAAGGTAATCAAGAAGTGAGTTATGGTGAATAGGGATAGAGGAAGAGGAGAGGATCTTATGCGATGTAGGATGAGACATATATTATATGAGAGTGAGAAAGATGGTATTTTTGGTAGGCACTGTTTAGTAAATAAGGTTTTAAGGATTTTGTTTTGGGGCTTAGGGTATAAGGGATAGTTGAAGGGATTTTTTTAAGGGAATTAGGTTATAAGGGATAGGTGGAGGGATTTGTTTGAGGGAATTAGGGTATAATGGATAGGTGGAGAGATTTGTTTGAGGGAATTAGGGTATAAGGGATAGGTGGAGGGATTTGTTTGAGGGAATTAGGGTATAAGGGATAGGTGGAGGGATTTGTTTGAGGTAATTAGGGTATAAGGGATAGGTGGAGGAGTTTGTTGGAAACCTAGGGTTTGAAATTTTAAATAGCAAACCAACTTCAAAATCGTGAACTAAATGCTAGGAGGATAGTTCAAGGAGTGTAGTTACTTGTTTAGAAGTTCTAGGTGGCAAAAGAGTAATTTGGATGATTGATAGGGTGGGTTTGGTGCTTGTTGGCCCTATGCACAGCGCCATGTAAAATTGCACTGGAAAACCGACCCTATGTGAACGCTCTCTCCTCTATGTGCAACACCTCCTGCTCTATGCACAATGCCTCCTCTTTGTTCAGCCACCAATTGGCTTTCAATTCCATTCTCTCCTTCAACTCTCTTATTTCTCTTTGTCAAATGAATATGGTGAATTTGGAAAAGGAATTTGAAATCTTATATAGAGGGTGATTTTGTTTTTTCTTTAGAAAAAACCAACTTTCTAATGTTTTTTGGAACTTTTTCTTTGTCTTCAAATCTCTGCTTAATACCTTTTTCTCTTTGTCCCTTTTCAGGTGGATGATGCTTAGATTGAACTGATTTATTCAATGGCTTCATTTTCTTGTAGCAAGGAGAAATGCTTGGGCAGCTCATGGGAACACTTATTACATGAAATGACTTGGATTACATCAAAAAAATATAAATCAACTAAAATACTCTGTTTTCACCTCAAAAACATGTTTTTGAGATGAAAATTACATTAGTGAAATAAGATCTTTGTACAATAACCATGACTTACTAGCAATCACTCTTTGTTTATTGGTTATCCTCATGCCTTTGCTGCCCTTTATTTACACTTGAAACTATGCTTTTGACCTTTTAAATGAACCCTAAGACCTAATGGAAGGACCTTGGAAATGAACCCTAAGACCTAATGGAAAGACAAGTGCCTTGACATTAAAAATAACATAACTGTAACCATAACTGAATACAACATGGAGATGGGTTAGCAAATGTACCTCATGAGGGAAGATTTGATTTTCTAAGAAGAAGACAACCATTAGTGCATAATTTTGACATGACCTAGTGTAATGATCCAAAAATTCAGTATGAGACACCTAAAATGGAAAATGCAAAGAGCAGATTTGATCCCTGATGGAAGTATGCATATACTGACACTAACATTGGCCTTATTGGGGATGGCAGCTCCTTGGAGGTGTCAAGAACACCGTAGACCAAGTGCCTAGCTTTAGGCTAATATAGCTAAACAAATGAAAAACTGGAAACATTTTGAAACTTTTGAAAAATGATCAATACAAACTAAAGACTAACTCACAACTGACTCTAAATTGACTAAAAAACCAACTAAACGCAACACAAAGCATTTAAGATTTATAGACTTCACTTCGGGCCCCAAGCTCAAATGACATTGTACTTCAAACCTTGCAAGGAAATAAAACTGGTATATATAATGAAAATGAAACAACTTCAGCAAGCTGCATCAGAAATAATAGTGTTTCAGGAACCTACAATTCACTGGTCCTCTTGAGCATTCTTGACTGTCCATTTCCTTTAATAAAAATGAATTTTATCCTCGATAGGCTGAGATTTTATAAGGTCCTTTCCATAGATTGTGAAACTTACCATGTTTCCCTTTTTCTTCATTTCGTGCATCCTATCGCAGCACTACATCTTCGAGCTGAAACTTTTCTGCCTTGGTTTTGCGGTCATAAATTTTCTTTATCTTCTCTTGCAACCAGAAAGTGTTTTGAGAAACCTATTCTCTTGTTTGTTGAAGGTGAATCATTTGATTGATCTGGCGCTGATTATCATCTTCTTCACTACCGACTTCTTGCAATAATCTCATGACTGGGACTGCAAGGATGTGGGAAACATTGTATCAGTACCATAAACCAATTCAAAAGGTGACATACCTATTGATTTCTTGTTGCTCACTCTATCGTCCTACAAAGCATTGACAAGCTTTCGATGCCCATTATTTTTGTTTGCCTCCAACATCTTTTTAGTAATGTTTACCAAGGATTTATTTGAAGACTCAGCTTGTCCATTTCCCTGCGGGTAGTATGTCATGGAATGACCGAATGTGATGTTTTATTTGTTGCAAAACTCAACCATTCTCTTCAACTTAAATGTTGTTTCATTATCTCTAATAATCTTTTGAGGGCAACCAAAACGAGACAAGATATTGGACTCTAAAAACTGAATAATTACCATGTCCATAGCTTGCCTTGTTAGAATGGCTTTGATTCATTTGGTGAAGTAATCGATAGCTATCAAAATCCATCTGTGTTGTGCTGATGATGTAGGATGAATTTCTACTATGAAATCAAGCCCCATTGCTAGAAAGGTGCATTAACCACAATTGGTTTCAAAGGAAGAGGAAGCAACTTCCTTTTTCCCTAAAAAATTGACATTCATGGCAGCCCATAACTATTTTATACAAATCCAAAAACAAAGATGGCCAATAATACTCTGCTCTCAAGATTTTATTAGCTATTGTTTTCCAAAATAGGTGACCCCCACAATCTCCTCTATGAAAATCGTTCATTACCTACTGAGCTTCATTTTCAACCAAACAATTAAGAAGAACCCTCCCGGATCTTTCCAATAGAGAGCCCTATCTAAAATGTAGAATTTTGTAGACTTTAGCTTTAGTGATCTACCTTTACTTCTCGACATTCCAGGAGGAGAATAAATATGCTGAAGAACATATACTATGTCGGAATACCAAGGTGAGTTGAGAAACATATCTGATACCTGAATGAGGGTGCCACCATCTTCGTCATCTGACATTGTTGTAATGAAATTTATGTCCAGAACATGAAGATTCAACTCAGCCATGAGTTTTGCCAAGCCTTGACCTTTGATCAGTTTGGTAGGCTTAATCTCAAGATCATACTCTAACATTGTTGCTATCCACTTACCTCTTCTTCCCTCTGGATAAATTTGCATGATGACATCTTTGAAAGCTACATTGGGAACATCTGCTATGGTATGTGAATGCAGAATGTAAACTCGCAAATCCTTCAATTCCTTTATAAGATCCAAAGCTTGTGTCTAAATGATATTATAGCGCAGAGTAGCATCTCTGATAGTCCGACAGAAAAATGCAATGGAATGTTCCACCTGATCCTTCTTTTGCATCAACACAACAGCCAAAGTGTGCTCAGATGCAAATGAAAATATAATAAAGTCATAAGTATAATAAGGACTAATCAAAACAGGAGCTGTGGTCAAAGTAAGCTTTACCAAGCTGAAAGACTTCATGGCATCCTTGGTCCATTTCACAGTGTTTTCCTTCTTCAACATATTAGTTAACTCACGCAAATGCTCAGCCAAATTTGGTATAAATCTACGAAAGAAATTCATCTTACCGTTGAAGGCTTGTATCTCTTTTTTGTTGCATGGAAAGTCTATTTGTTGAATTGCCTCCACCCTAGAAGGATCAATGTGAATACCATCTTTGGAAAATGTATGACCAAGGAGCTTACCTTCCTCCATGGCGAAAAGACTCTTTTTTGGATTTAAAGAAATTCCGAACTCCCTGCATTTCTAAAAAACAATCCTTAGGTGGTGTAAATGCTCATCATCATAACCAAAAAATATTATAAAGTCATCTAAATAAACTACCAAGAAAAAATCCTTCTCGTTAGCGAAAGTTATATCCATGGCCCGCTAAAAAGTGGCCCCGACATTATTCAGCCTAAATGGCATTTTGGCATACTGAAAATTTCCCCATGGTGTTGTGAAGGCAGTTTTGTCTTGGTCTTTTTCATGCACCAAGATCTGATTGTAACCTGAGTAGCCATCTAGTAGTGACATCCATGATGCTCCAACTACTCTTTACAAAATATGGTCCATCTTAGGAAGAGGATAATTATCTTTTAGGGATACTTTATTTAGGTTCCAGAAATCAATACACAACATTATCTCTTCGATCTTTTTCATACCAGGACCAAGTTTGAAACCCAATCAGAGAATCTAATTGGAAAAATGATACTAGCTTTAAACAATCTATTCACCTCTTTCTTGATGGATGGAAGTAGCTTTGGATTGATCCTCCTCAACTTTTTTCTAAATGGTTTTTGATCCAGCTTGATAGGAATGGTATGCTGAATGATGTTCTTGTCATATACTTTCAAAGCTGAGTAATCCCACACAAAAACATCAGAAAATTCAGAAAGCAACTTAACATACTTAGCATTTGACTCAGGAGATAATGTTTTTGATAACTTAACAAGCTTGGGTTGGTCTGTTGTTCCAATGTTTACATCTTCAACTCCTTTGTCAGTAGGAACCAAGGTTGGTTTTCTCGCCACATCATCTTGATCAAACAACTCCTCTAAAGGTATAAGACCTCTAGGAATAACATTATCCTTCAGTTGTAAAACATCCATCTAATTTAGCTCAATGTCTTGTTCATCAGAATCACAAACATCATCAATGAAAGCATTCTTAAACTTCTCTTCATTCTGCAAAAAGGAATTGATTTCATTTTCATCCCATAAAACTTACCAATATCTCAGATTATCAGGGACAATAGGTCTATGTTTGACATGAATTTCAAATTTATTGCTAGAATTCATTGGAATTTTCAAATTGCTCGCTATTGTTGCAAGTGAATCATCAATGATTTTTGACTTCTCAACGCTGCTGTCAATGTGTATTCTGGAAACATTTTCAAGATATCCAGGACTATGTTCCTATAAGCTCTCATCCACGAATGCTTCGCTTGATATTCTCATTTGACTTCTTTAATCACTAGCTCTGAATCATAATAAACAGAAATACTTTTCGCACCCAACTTCTTCAAAATATTTAGACCTGTAATCAATGCCTCATACTCTGCTTCATTGTTAAAGCAATCGAAAGCTAATTTATAGGAACACACTCTAACAATACTTGGAACTTTGTCTAGCTGAAAAACAAGACTTCGAATCTAAATTCCAATACCTGCACCAACATATTTACCCAAAGCACCATCAAATTCCATGCTCCAATGGCCGACTTCATCTTCCAGATGTTGGAACTCTGCTTTAGTTTTGATCTTACCTTTGCTTGTTGCTTCATTTTTCTACTTTTCACTGACTTTCTGCTCCTGTGGAGGTTGCTCAGAAGGAATAGACATTTTTTTCTTTTCTTGATTAAGTACTACTCTAAAGCTCTTGGAAATTTTTGGTACATCATCTACTTCTACAAGCTGAATATCTACATCATTCAATCCACTATCAGTGTACAAAATGAAAGACTCTAAATCTATATGTACAACGTTTATCAGATGATTTATGGGCTTCTCTTTAATAGTGATCATATATTTCATTTTCTTTTCCTGGTACAACTTCCTCAATTAACCAAAAATAGGGATTGTAGCATAAGAGAAGTCAAGTTGTAAATTGCCTTTGAGTTTGGCTCCCCATGATCTAGACAACAACATACCAAATTGAGGTGGTATATCAGCAACTACCAGGTCCATCAAGACATTCTTGGCTGGGATTTGATCTAAGGAAACCACCAAATCTTTGATGAGACCAATGCAACGAACTCTACCAGAATCAAATGAGTACAAATCATGCTATTTTTGGGTGATATCCAGGCCCATCCTTTCCATGATGGCCTTGGGCATCAAATTGTGGGACGCTCCAGAATCAAGCATAGCATTATGAAGAATATACTCATGCAGTCTAAGACTCAAATAAAAGGGTGGGACTTCGCTATCTTCTAGCTGACCTCCTATGGCTAGACCAAAAATAAGTTCAGGATGATCATCCTCAACATTCACCATGTCAAACAAAGGATCAATTTGTAGTATTCTAGACACATGATGTTTGTAATGGTTATTCTTAACAAGCTCAGTCAAAGGAATGGACACTTTCAATTTAGCAATTTCACTTTCTAAATTAAAAGATGTGACTTTTTCTACCTCTTTGACACTGATGTCCCTCTTATATGTTTGCTCCTTTGTTGCACTATCCTTTTGCTGATTGTCTTTTTCTTTCACAGCTGCACTTGTTGATCGTTGATTTACCTTGTTAGAATTTTGATTGGCATGCTCCTTTCCTTTTTTCTGATTGTTTGAGGGATCACTCTTTGACTGAACACCCTTCCTCTTCTGAATAGGACTGACCGATACATCTTTGCTCCTAAAAGGATATTGTCTCTGCTATGCGCTCAATGAATTCATGTAATCATGCTAATAATAATCAAATTCGGCCTCCAAAACAACATCATTTTCCAAGATGTAGTCCTCATCCTTTAGAGTGTCGAAACTTTCTACATACTCCTCATCTTCGGTCAGAAATATAGGCATACTATCTAGTGTGAAGAAGTGATTTGTTTCAATTACCAGATCTTCCTCCTCTTCTTCTTCCACTCCTTGAACATAATTCTGCTGTAAGGGAGTTCTGATCTGTTGTTGTTGTTGCAGTGGTTGTTTCGATGTTTTTTGCTCTCTTTTCTTGATTCAAAATTGGGGTTGTTGCTGCCCTCTAAAGATGGGTTCTAGATCTGTGGTTTAGGTATGTCTGTGATGGACAACCAGTCAACCATCCTTTCCATTGTTCAAATCAATGTATCCATTTTTACATCTGAAGTATATGCTTCTTCTTCACAGACACTCTTTTCTTTGATCTCATCCTTGCTCTTTTGGCCAGCAATTTCGCTTCTATGCTCACATCATTCATGTATTCTAGAGTTGTAGGATCACGTTCACGCAACTGAGATTCCATACCGGCATCAAATCCATATGGAAACGTAAGCAAAGACAATCCCTCTGGTGGTTTTATATTGGAATGGATAGCATTGTACATTGCGTTAAATCTCACGCAATAGTCTTGCACACTCTCACCAACATTTATTGTGATGTTTTCATATTCGGACAAAATCTGAAGGGGATTTTTCTTCAATTCCCACCGATCTAGGAACTTCCTCTGGAGGACAGGTAGAGCAGTGATAGAAGCTGCTAGTAGGGCTCTGAACCATTTCCGAACTTTTCCTCCAAAACTTTGTACAAATAGCCTCATCATCACATCTTCAATTTCAACTTCATGGAGGGCAAAGAAATCATTCATCTTGTTTATGTGATGTTGATTTGTGATGGTTTGGGTGTTGTTAAAGAAAGGTATTTTGGTTTGATAATCAGGGGGCATGGCATTAGGACTTTGAGGAAAAACAAGGGGTGCATATCGGGCAGCCATAAATGGAGGTGGGGGAGGTGGTGGATTTAAAACAAGGATTGGGATATTCGGTATACTCAAGGTGGAATTAACGATAGCTTGAGTGGTGTGAACAATCTGTGAAGAAGAAGGCAGGGGGTGAGAGATAGTTTGAGTGGTAGTAGATGCAAAGAAGGTATTTCGAAAATCAAAAGATGGCATATGGTCTTAGTTTTTACCCAAGTGTTTAAGTTTTGAGAGAGGTTTTGCAAATGATCAAGAGTGTGAATAAGTCGTGACCCTCATTTATTATGTGAAAACAAGTTTTCAACGGGGTTATAAAGAGATATAGAAGAATCAACAACCGCCTGATTAGTCCAACTTAACGATTTACTACGAAATAAACTTTGCTCAAAATTAATATCAAACTCATTGTCTTGCAAAGTGTGTAACCTTCCGGGGAGTGAATTAACTCGAGGAATGAAATCCTCACTTGATTATTCTCTAGCTAAACTAGATTTCTCTGCAGCTTTCTTAGATTTTCGCCCAATTTTATGAGGATCACTGACAATGGTTGGAGGATTCGGATCTGGATTGGATCTGGTGTACTTTTGGAAAGCCAATATGTTTAATCATGAAATTTAATATATTTCTTTACAACTTTCCAATTCAGCCTATCAAATTCTAAAACTCATCATCCACAAGATTAAGAATTCAATTGAAACATCTTACTGGGGTGATTAAATTTTGATCTTTCGCTTCCCTAGTATGGTCGCCACTATGTTATCACCTGGATTGAACATGAGCCTGAAGGAAGGCAATTCCAGGGTAACCACAAACCACGCTTAGCCAAGTAGCTAGCCTTGCTAGGCCAGGAGAGGTCTCTCTCCGTAAGAATCTCATCCAAGATCATTGGATCAAGAAAATTGATATTAGTCTAGGTATAGTAGAACAAGGTTTCATTTGATTTCGAAGGGTTTTGTTGGATCAGGAGGAGCCAGAAAGTTAGGGCAAAGAAAATTAGGTCAAAATTGCAGGGTTTCGATGGGGCAAGGTAGGCACAAGGATCAACACTCTAGGGTTTGATGGGTGAAGTGATTCAAAGACAAGTGAGGAGCTAGAAAGAGCATGTAGGCAACATGGATTCCACTTAAACTGAAGAAAACATAATTGTGAATATTTTCCCAAAACAAAGCATAAATATTAAGGGTTCTGCCTATCAACTTAAAAACATCCATTTAAAGAATATGAAATGATGAAATGGAGTCAACAATGCATTTTAACACATCAAAACATAATAAAAACTGAATTGAACATCATACCACATGGATCCCAAATAAATAGTTGCAACTTTTCATTAATCTCCTGCTAAAGCTAATACAAAATGATGTCTACTCAAAGCATAAGCATCCAGCTGAGTCCAACCCTTTACAATGAGAAAGAAGAAGAAGATATAGACATTGATTCAACCTCCTCCCATCCTCAGGGGTCAAATCCCTAGGATGAGGAACTAATCCATCAAAAACTAAACAAGAAACTGGAATCTAGGCAACCTAACAACTTGCCTCTAAAAGGAGGAAACTGATTCATTTGTCCTCAAGATAGCTTTTGATCTAATGAATCTACCTTCTAGTAACTATTATATATCCTATTACATGCCTAGCTACCATTTACATCCGTAAAAACATCATCCATGAGAGAAAACTCAAAATTACAGTAATGGAACAGTGAAGTGAAAATTTAGGATAAAATTGCTCAAAAAGAAGGCAGAAAGGTCATTATTTGGGTGTTTATTGACCTTTTGGTTGACCAGTTCTGTTCCAAAAGCTTAGAAAATGCACAGGGTGCATGTACTCATCATTGTGAATCCAAAAAATGTTGACCATTTCCTCATTAGATGCCTCTAGGAAAAATGCAACTCCAGTGGTGCTGCGCATAGAGCCAAAATTTTTGTGTCAAAAATTGCTAAATTTTCCAAAAGGAAAAAACTCTTCAAAACTTGCTCAAAATTTGTGGAGAAAAACACCATCAAGTGTCTTGGTTAGCAAAGGAAGCTTTAGCAAGAAACCTAAGCCTATCACCCTCCTTTTTTCATTTGAGTGTGTGTTTTAGCCTTGTCTTCATTTGCTTGACCCTTATGTTGCAAATATTGTTCCGGGTCCTGTAATGGCGAGCCATGTGCCTGATGATTTGATTGTCCCTGTTGGCCTTTTGTAGAAGCTTCTCCAAATGCAAATTGACCCTGTCAAGTGAAGTTTCTCTATCCTCCTCAATGTCATTCTCAAGCCTTTGTTTTGTAGTCAAGGTGGCTGGGGTTTCTTCTTCTTGCATTACTGACTTGCCTTTGTCACCTTACCTCTTTGCTTTGAGAAGTTCTAGCTCCATGAGGACTTGTTTGTCACTTAGTTGCTTGTTCTCTTGCTCAAGGTATGAAATGACATACCTAGCTCTCGCCAAGTTGTCCATCAGTGCTTGGATCTGTGCATCTTTTTCCCTTATGGTTATATTTTCATTTGTTGCCTCATCTTGAGCCTCCAAGTCAACTATCTCAATGCCATGATGGATGTGTGGCTGTTCTGGTTCATCATATTCCATCAAATTAAATTCCCTTTCCTCTTCATCATTGAGGCTTTCCTCCAACATCTTTTCCTTCCCTTTATGCACCTGCTGCACCAGTTGTACCTGTTGTGTTGATGAAGAAGGCAAAGCCCCTTCCAGATTTTGTGGAGCAAGCATTTGCCTATGAGTTTATGAAGAAGGAAAGGCCCCTTCCACATCAAGTGGAGTAAACACTTTCCTATTTGCTGCAAACAACTTTCTAGCCCCTCTTTGATATGTTTTGTAGGCTTCTAGCTTCTCAACAACTCTAGTCTCTTTAGCCTTCTCACTTTTCTTTACTTTGGCACTACTGGAAGGCCTTTCTACTTCTTCGGGTACAGATGGAGGAATCTGAGGACCATTGAAAATGTCATTGGCAATGAATGTATCCTAGGAGATGTTGAGGAGGTTGAGATGATGTAGCTCAATCATCTCAATCAAGGAACAGTGATAAATACTACTTATTTGCTGGGGGTATGGCTTTTTCCGTACAATGTAGGTCATCTTCTCAATTTTCCTAAATAAGAAATATGGGATGCTCAACATTTTCACTCTTGTGAAGTGCATAAGAATCCTAATATGATAGGTGTAATCTAGAAAATCTTCCCTCACATGTAAAATACTTCATAATGATCCTCATCATAGGGGCATACTTGTCTTTAAGGAACTTGAAAGGAAAGGTCATCTTCTTTTCATTTTTGTACCTGGATTTGATGTATGGCTCATAGTAGTGCTCATCCAAATCCTGTGCCTCATACCATTTTCCCCCACATTTGGAATCCTTGTAGCATCAGCGATGATGGAGGATGAAACTATAAATGTCACCCTGACAAGAGTTACCTTGTTATCACAGAGATTGGCTACAAAAATCCTGGTCCGCTCAGGATGATCTTGAACTCTTTCCACTTGCTCATAAAACTCATAACACCCTAGATGCTTGAAACAAGAGGCAGTCATATGAGAATCCTGTAACTCTCTGATGTTTGATGGTTCCTCTCTGATGATTCTACCTCCCTTATGTGGTTTTCTCTAATGTTGAAGTTCGTCTCCTAAGCTTTCACTACCACTGTTTTCCTCCTCATCATAATCTCTATCCCCTTTTTCCATGTTTGTTGAATTTTGAAGCTTTGAAACCCTAGAGAAGGTAATCAAGAAGTGAGTTATGGTGAATACGGATAGGGGAAGGGGAGAGGAGCTTATGCGATGTAGGATGAGATATATATGATATGAGAGTGAGGAGGGTATTTTTGGTAGGGACTTTTTAGTAAATAGGGTTTTCAGGATTTTGTTTTGGGGATTAGGGTATAATGAATTTGAGGGAATTAGGGTATAAGCGATAGGTGGAGGGATTTGTTTGAAGGAATTAGGATATAGGTGGAGGGACTTGTTTGAGGGAATTAGGGTATAAGGGATAGGTGGAGGGATTTGTTTCAGGGAATTAGGGTATAAGGGATAGGTGGAGGGATGTGTTGGCAACCTAGGGTTTGAAATTTTAAATAGAAAACCAACTTCAAAATCATGAACTAAATGCTAGGAGGATAGGTCAAGGAGTGCAGTTACTTGTTTAGAAGTTCTAGGTGGCAAAAGAGTAATTTCGATGATTGATAGGGTGGTTTTGGTGCTTGCGGGCCCTATGCACAATGCCTTGTATAGGCACGCAGTGCTCTGGCTCTATGTGCAGTGCTGTGTAAAATTGCATTGGAAAACCGGCCCTATGCATAGCGCTCTCTCTTCTATGCACAACACCTCCTTCTCTATGCGTAGCGCCTCTTGTTCTATGTGCAACACCTCCTGCTTTATGCTTAGCGCCTCCTCTTTGTTTAGCCACCATTGGATTTCAATTCCCTTCTCTCCTTCAACTCTCTTGGACTCAATTGTATGCTTATGCTTTGAGTAGACATCATTTTGTATTAGTTTTAGCAGGAGATTAATGAAAAGTTGCAACTATTTCTTTGGGATCCATGTGGTATGATGTTTAGTTAAGTTTTTCTTATGTTTTCATGTGTTAAAATGTGTTGTTGGCTCCATTTCATCATTTCATACTCTTTAAGTGGATGTTTTCAAGTTTGATAGGCAAAGCCCATAATATTTATTTTGTGTTTTGGGAAAATATTCACAGTCTATGTTTTCTTCAGTTTAGGAAGAATCCATGTTGCTTACATAACTTTCTAGCTCCTCACTTGTCTTTGAATCACCTCACCCATCAAACCCTAGAGTGTTGAGCCTTGTGCCTATCTTGGCCCATTTAACACCCTGCAATTTTGACCTAATTTCCTTGCCCTAACTATTTGGCTCCTCTTGATCCAGCAAAACCCTTCAAAATAAAATCAAACCTTATGCTACTATACCTAGCCTAATATCATTTTCTTGATCCAGTCATCTTGGCTGAGATCCTTATGAAGAGAGCCCTCTCCTAGCCTAGTAGGGTTAGCTGCTTGGCTAAGCGTGGTTTATGGTTACCCTGGAATTGCCTTCCTTCAGCCTGAGGTTCAATCAAAGCATACCAATATGGATACCATGAGCATCCAACATCAAGGTATCACAACTATATTGATGATTTTCCAAATTTCCTTGCCCTAACAATTTGTTCAAATGTGTATGATTTGTGATATTAGTTATATTGATGAGTTGCCAAAGTTTGATCAGTACGACAATTATTATGTTCTCCAAACAGAAGCTAATCTTGCAGAGCAATCAAAAGCTGGTTTGTGGGAGGAGGGAGTTGAGTTTCAACAGCTCGAATACAGTAATCAACCGAAGCATATCAGTTATGACAACGATGAGGAAAGTGAAGAAAATTTGGAAGTAAGTGAGGGATCTTTGCCTCTTTGTTTTACTTCATTTCAGCTCATCAGAGGTAACTTTGATGTGATTAGAAATTAGCACTCATTGAGTTTTGATCTTGACAATCAAGAGGATAATCAAATTTTTTATTAGAGCTCCTTACCCTTGTGCTTCTCCTCATTTGCAAGAATAAGAGAAAACTATAAGCAAGCAGATAAGCAAGTGGTCAACACTATAAAGTCTAAACCTTCTCATGAATTGGTTGAGGAAATCATTTGCGACATAGAAGCCTCCCTAGCTCTAGATTTTCAGCCACCGAGTTCCATTGAATTTCAAATTGCAGATGAAGGCTTGGAAGCTGCAACATATGATCAAATGATGCAAGATGACTCTATACCACTATGTTTTGAAACATTTCAATTTTTAAAGAAAATTTTTCATAATATCTCTAAAGCAAAGGATGAGTAACCTGTAGAGTCTCATGCAATCTCATTAAAACTGATGGAAAATAGGTTGCAGCAATCTTTGCAAGTTTTTCATGACCCAATAGCTGATGTGTTGGATGATATATGTAGTAAAAGTCTTTCTCCATTGGCTAACTATGAGCTTGAAAAGAATGTTGATATAAACTTGATCCGACAACCGACTTCATTGTCTTGTTCAGCAGGAGTTTCATTACAAATCTCATACCAATATTTTTGGTCATATCAGGAGAGTAATGAAGAATGTTGATCATCAAGAAAAATTAGTCATTCATGAGTTTCAAGATCCTTTTGTCAATTTTCTGCAGTCATAAAAGAAAGAAAACATAGATGTTTGGTAATTTTAAAATGAAAGTACAAAGACTACCTAGAGTGGAGCAGTAACTTATTAGATGGGCTAGAAATCAATATGTATTCCTATGAATATACTTTCACATCATTCTTGAGGACAACAAGTGGGCTTGTGCTTTGCAATTTCATCAAGATTCAATCTGTTGACAAATTTTCATGGGAGTTTCCTTTCAATAGTTCTCTCTTCTTGCTCATAAACAAGCACTTGCAGAGAATTCAAACAGTAGCGAGAATGCTTACTTGGTTGCATTGGTTGTCTCATTTCACTTGATCAGGTGATGAATGGAATAGTTAGAGTAGGTTTTATTGAATAAGATCCATTTTGATAATCTTTTTCAGTTTGTCAGTTGTGTTTTAGTATTGAGTCAGTTTTTAGTTTAGTAAAAGTTAGTTTGTGTCTTTGAGTCATTAGTATTTAGTCATGTATTTCAGATTGAGTTTTTTTTTAACTCAATGCCCAATGAGTAAGACTACTTGGCCAACGGTGTTTTTGGCACCTCCAAGGAGCTACCATCCCCAATGGAGCCAATGTTAGAGTCAGTATTTGCATACTGCCATCAGTGATCAAAAATCCTCTTTTCATATCATTTTAAGGGTCCCACTCAGAATTTTTTTATCATTCCACTAGGTCATACAAAAAATTAGTCATTGATGGTAGTCCTAGTTCGAAAGCATGACTCTTCCCTAAATGTGATTACTTGTTAGCATAGTTTCATATCTTGTTGATTGTACATCATTCATAAAGTTATTTTTATCATGCCATTTGTATCAATCATGACAGTCATTTTCATCATGGTTACAACCATTCAAAGTCTCCATTAGGTCTTAGGGTTTCCAAGGTCCACTAAAACACCATGTCCTGCATAAAATACCAACAAGTGAGGGAGTAAGAATAAACAACATTTCATCAGCAAAATAGTTTGTAATTTGAATATTCAAGCAAAAAATTTAATTTTATGGTTTTAATCTGTAATAATTCTCATGGTTCCAAGTGTTGTAAGTTCAAAGTTCCATCATCCAAAAGGAAGAGTTTCAAAGTCATTATGTTTCCAAATCTACCAAGAAGATCAAATCATAAGATCAAGTCCAAAGGTAAACTGTAAAAGACAAGTCGAGTTTGAGAAAGAAAAAGTGGGTCCCAAGACTAATTTTGAAAATCTAAACAAGGTATAAAGGCCATCAAAGACCAAGGGAAGGATCGTTTGCACTCTTATCCATTGATATCTCACTCACCTACATTCCATATACCTCCCATGACCTTTTCCCATGCCCATTCCTCTCATTTCCCTCTCCTAGGGTTTTGAGGGCATTTTTCTTGGTTTCATGACCTTCATGGTTAAATCATCAACAAAATTTGTATCCTGATTCTCTTACACTTTCCCCTATCCTTAATATACCCTCCTAAACACTTTCCATCACTCCTATCCTTCAAAATCATCATTTTTCTACAAACCCTAGCCTATTGCTACGCTTTTGACACTTTTCGAGGCTAAGCCTGTGTTTTTCCCTTTTCGCCCCTTCCCCTCATTCAATCATTGAAATTATAGTTTCCCCTACTTCCTAACATCCCTCCCTACCTCAAAAAAATTTCCTAACAATTTAGAAGCCCCCTATCCCCTTTATTTCCCTTTATTCCTATAAATTTCTACAAATCCCCTATTTTCCCTTCACTAAACCCTAATTTCCTCTCCCACTGAGCTAGGGTTTGCTATGGAATCAGAGATATTTGAGTAGAGGAGAAATAAGGTATATCAATGGGTATGAGGCCATTTCATATCATCAACATTAGGTCTCCATCATTTGTCAAGAAGTCACTCCAATGGACAAGTCATTCACCACACATAAGGATTGGTTTTTCTTCAAACTGTGTTTCTAACCAAGAAAATATTAATCTGAAAAATGTGAGATATGTTTTTGTCCATCATCGAACAAGGAAGAAAAACCTCCTTCATGTTTTACACAGGTGTCATGGTTTTGGATAAATGTCAAAACTATAGTTGTCATAAGAGAGTTGTTGCACTTTTGGAGTGACCTTGGGAGAATTAGTCTCTGAGGGGTAAAATCAACTCCAAATTGGAAAATAAAGACATATTTGGAAATTAAACTTGACAAGATTTCCAAGGAGCTATCCAAAGTCTAATTTGGACACCGGGAAGGCCTCCAAAAGTGGCCTGCAAAAAGTGTTGCGCATAGGACAATTTTTGCTAATTTAGCTCTATGCGTAACCCCACTGGCACTGCGCTTTTCCTAGGAGCATCCAATGACCAAATGAAGACCACCATTGGATTTCTAATGATGTAAGCACGTTGCCTGTGCATTTTATAAGCTTTTTGAGCAAAATTGGTTGGTCAAAAGGTCCAAAAACACCCAAAAATTGACTTTTCTGCCCTCTTTTTGAACATGGCACTGTGCATAGAAGAAGTCTTGGGAGAATAAGTTTCTGCGGGGTCAAATCAACTCCAAATGGGAAAAAAGGCATACTTACAAAGTAGACAGGAAAAGCTTTCCAATGAGCTATCATGATCTTGATTTGGACACTGGAAAAGCCTCCAAAATGGCCTTGCAAAAAGTGTTGCGCGTAGCCTTTTGGCGCTGCGCATAGGACAATTTTCTGCTAAATTTTCACTTTACTGTGCCATGACTGTAATTTTTGGGTTTTCTCTCATGGATGATGTTTTTACTGATGTAAATGGTGACTAGGAATGTAAATAAGATGAATATAATTTACTGGAGGGGGTATTCATTGGATTAAAATTCCTCTTGAAGTCAAATGAATCAGTTCCCTCCCTTTTAGAGGCAAGTTCTTAGGGTTGCCTAGATTCCAGTTTCTTGTTCAGCTTTTGATGAATTAGTTCCTCATCATAGGGATTCAACCCCTGAGGATGGGAAGAGGTTGAATTGAGGTATATATCTTCCTTTTCTTTCTCATTGTAAAGGGTTGGACTCAGTGGGATTGCTTAGGCTTTGATAGACATCATTTTGTACGAGTTACAGCAGGAGATTAATGAAAATTGTAGCTATTTCTTTGGGATCCATGTGGTATGATGCTTAGTTCAATTTTCTTATGTTTTCTATATTTTTGACTCCATTTAATCATTTCATACTCTTTATGTGAATGTATACAAGTCTGAAAGGCATAATCCATAACTTTTATGCTCTGTTTTGGGTAGACATTTCACAATCTTTGTTTTCTTCAGTTTAGGAAGGATCCATGAGGTTTACATGCTCTTTGTAGCTCCTCACCTGTATTTTCACCTCATCCATCAAACCCTAAGGTTCTAATCATTGTGCATACCTTTCCCCATCGAACACCCTGTAGTTTGGACCTAATTTCCTTGCCCTAATTGTTTGCCTCCTCTTGAACTAGCAAAACCCCTTCGAAATCAAATCAAACCTTGTGCTACTATACCTAGCCTAACATCAGTTTCTAGATCTAGTAAATTTGGTTAAGATCCTTATGGAGAGACCCCTCTCCTGGCCTAGTAGGCTAGCTACTTGGCTAAATGTGGTTCTTGGTTACCCTGGCATTGCCTTCCTTCAGCCTAAGGTTCAATCCAGGTGCTAACATAGTATCAGTTAGCACCTTATGTAGGGCAAAGAAATTAGGTATCATAATTATATTGGAGAACATAAAAATTGTCATACCAATATGGATACCATGAGCATCCAAAATCAAAGCATGATATTAGGCTAGGTATAGTAGCACAAGGTTTTATTTGATTTTGAAGGGTTTTGCTGGATTAGGAGGAGCCAAACAGTTAGGACAAGGAAATTAGGTCAAAATTGCAGGGTGTTTGATGCGGCAAAGTAGGCACAAGGCTCAACACTCTAGGGTTTGATGGGTGAGGTGATTCAAAGACAAGTGAGGAGCTAGAAAGAGCATGTAAGCAACATGGGTTCTTCCTAAACTGAAGAAAACATATACTGTGAATATTTTTCGAAAATAGAGCATAAATATTATGGGTTCTACCTATCAACTTGAAAACATCACTTAAAAGAAATGAAATGATTGATGAAGTACAAAAACCAGTTTAACATATGATCACAATAGAGAAATTGAACTAAACATCATACCACATGGATCCCAAAGAAATATTTGCAATTTTTCATTAATCTCCTGCTAAAACTGATACAAAATGATGTCTACTCAAAGCATGAGCATCCAGCTAAGTCCAACCCTTTGCAAGGATTTTAGTATCAGGCTATTTGCTCTTTCTTTGCAAGAAAAAGTCAAAAGTTGGTTCAAAAACCTGCTTGATGTGAGCATCTCAAATTTCCAGCAGTTTGTCAAAGTTTTCCTCGACAAGTTGGTGGTCAAACAAAACCCTTTCTTGATTCTAGAAGAGTATAACCAGCTAAAAAGACTACCAGGGGAGACAATACAACAATTTTCTGCCAGGTTTAACCAAGTCTATTTTTCGATTCCTACCCATATGCCTTTGATCTGGAAATGGAGTTTTAGCTGAGGAAAAGAAACCTTGCAACACTTGAAGAGATGAAAAATAGTGTAGTAGATGTAGAGGCTAATCTATTGATTATAAGGGCAATGTTGAAGGAAGAAAAGAGGGAGAACATTATAGAGCATCTAACATCTTCAGAGGTAAAGCTCGACATTTTGGTAAGTAATATGAAAGAAATGATGCAAAGAATCACCTCGAGAGATGAATTTTATATTCAAGATCACCATGGCCCACCTATCCCAGAAAAATAAAATATTGCTAGCCCTAAAAAATTTCTTACTAATCCTAGCTACCATAGATTTGAAAATGGATTTTTAGATCAATTCAAGGAGAAACGATTTGATAATATAATGTGTATGATTGGTGACATTACTTTTATTGATGATTTGCCAAATATTGATCAATACAATAATTATTATGTTCTCCAAATAGAAGCTAATCTTACAGAGAAATCAGCAACTGGTTTGTGGGAGGAGGAAGTTCAGCTTCAATAGCTCGAATACAGTAATCAGCCAAAGCATATCAGCTATTACAGTGATGAGGAAAGTGCAGAAAATTTGGATGTAAGTGAAGGATCTTTACCTCTTTGTTTTACTTCATTTCAGTTCATCAGAGGTAACTTTGATGTGATCAGAAATCAACACTCATTGAGTTTTGATCTTGACAATCAAGAGGATAATCAAATTTTTTATCAGAGCTCCTTACCCATGTGTTCCTCCTCATTTGCAAAAATAAGAGAAAACTATAAGCAAGAAGATAAGCATGATATTAGCACCTGGATTGAGCATTTTCAAAAACTTTATGCCTAGGGGAATCAGGTGCAAAAATCCATATGTCCAAGGTCAACAGGATCACCAACATTTTAACTCATATGTTGCTTATTAGCAGCCTATGGCTAGACAGTTTCAAGGCTTTCAAGGCCAGAATCCTCCTTATGGGCAAGGTAACTCACAGTGGGGAAAAAATCAAATGCCATATGGACAAAACCCTCCACTATGGGGCCAAAATCCTTACCAGCAGGGATGGGTTCCGTAGGTTGGATCTGCTTATCAGCCTCAAATTATTTTGAATACCCAATTGTCGTTCTTGGCTACGCTGGAGTTTTCCGGATGTGTTTAGACTCATAAATGATCTGATTCTTCATTCGCCATACTGGCCTCCAGTCTCGTGCAAGATCCCGAGCGATTTTTCGAACTTGGAAGGAAAATCAAAAGAGGATCCACAAGCCCATGTGATGACATATCACCTCTGGTTCTCCTCAAATTCCTACGTTGATGATTCCATTCATCTTTGGCTTTTCCAACAAAATCTCATAGGTGCTGCAACTAAGTGGTATATTGAAATGCCTCGAAATACCTATCATGACTTTAACACTCTTGCCATGGAATTTCTCACACATTTCCAGTTCTTGGTTCACTATGAAATTGGCACACATCTGTTAATGTCACTCAAGAAAGACACTACGACCCACATCTCTGATCACATCCATGAATGGAGACGTTGACATTGCCTAATAAAGTTCGAGATTGTTGATCAGTTGTTGACCGAATGGTTCACCAAATCATTCGTCAAAAAGATTGCTGAGGACATTGCTATGGGTGGATGCGTTACTGAGGTACAAGCCATTATACGTGCCCAGTATCTAGACCTTGTCTATTCACAATCTTGCACGTTGTATGATATTTTACCCAATGCACCAAGACCATCATCTGATCTGGTGACATCCAAGTTTCTGGCTACACCTCTTGTCGATGGTGTAATTGGTGCAGTCCCAGACCCTTGCAAAATCTTCTTCCAAACAGAAGTCGGTCTCTAACATTGCTTCTAATGATTCCTCTCGTAATTCACCTAGACCTGGTAAAACCTCAGAGGTTCACATTTTCTAGTCTTCCACAGCGGACAAATCCTCTAAAGGTAAGAATAAAGGAAAAGGCAAGGGTAAAGTCGATGCCCCAAAACGGGGCCCTCCTAAGTCGTCTGCTGGTGATGCTTCTCAACGGAAGCCTAAGTATCCATGCCTCATCTGTGAGGAGGATCACTATATGAAGGATTGTCCCATATGATCCGAAGTTAGTCATTTGCTCAAAGGGGCCCTAGTTGTCCTGAAAGAGCCCTTTCGATCCCAATAGACCCAAATGGTAGACCAGCCTCAGTCATCCGCTTCCTCAGGTTCACAAGTGTTCATGATGAGTACATCTATCAACATGGCTACCAGGTCAAAATATTATCAAACTCCTACCCCAACATTAGGGAAAGAGAAAGAAGGTTCCCCTTCTTCTTATACCATATCAAGTTATGGTCCTCTCCATATAGAGCGACCTAATCCTGATTCCGTCATTCGACCACCTTATCGAGGTGCGCTGTGAAAGTATTTGTACAATCCAAATACTCGAGTCGCTCACCATTATAACATTGTTGAGGATTTGGCTCAAGCGCCATCAGCTATGTCTGCTCTCAAGGTCCTTCAAAGCTGTCCTTCTCAGTGGAAATCGTTACTGTTGGCTATTGGGGCTATTGATCCAACTAACTCTAATCTCATTTGTTTTGACCTGGAAAACCATGTTCCATGTTTGCCTCATCAGAATTCATTTCTCATTTAGGTGATCATAAATGCGAAAACCATTCATAGGACCGTCATCGATGAAGGTTCTTCTACCTGCATCATGTCCATTGCTTGTTGGAAGGAAATTGGTTCTCCTACTCTGAACGAATCCCCTAACACCTTGGAAGCTTTTGACGGATGCGATTCGAGACCATTCAGTGTCCTATGTAACCTTGCCATTACTTTGGAGGGCAAGATGGTACACATCGAAGTAGAGATTGTTGACACTAATCTTAACTATAATCTTCTACTCAGACGGAGTTGGACCTATGCCATGCATCTTGTAGCCTCCTCCCTTTTCTGTGTGATTCATTTTCCCTATCAAGGGAAGATAGTCACAGTCGACCAACTGTCCTTATTTGCCTCTTACTCCTCGAATGGAAATGTTCCTTATGTAAAGCACACCAGTGCTTCTTATGAGAGTGTGGGGGAAGGACTCTTTGAAGATCCTGCCTTGATGGGTATTTTTCTGCTCCCACCTCCTCATGTTGCCTCTGTCAACATGATCTCGGTCAAATCTGATCCTTGGGTCATTCCCTCACCAGATCTTGCTGATACATGGAGCGAGGTTATGCCGTTAAACCCTGCCAAAATCAATTATGTGGAGATTGTTTCAGCCTCGCCTTCGGTATCCTATGATCATCATGTTTCAAGAACCTCTCTCGACACGTATTCTCAATCCCTGTGGCTTGGTTCTTTGGAATCTCCCAATCCCTTAGATGAGACTTTTCTTTCTGAAGAAAGTATCATGGAACTTATGTCGCTGGAGGAAGTACCTTGGAATGACACTCATCATCGTTCCTTGTTCTTGCTTGGCTCGGCGGTCACGTCTACTTGTCTTGAGAAGTTCTATTCTTAGTTCCCGACCCTACCACTTCAAACTCCGATCATGACTCATGAAGTTTGGTCAGAAGGGAACATGGGTAAAATTATCTAAATGATGCCAATTGATATTTCTGTCAAGTCTGGTGTCGTTGAAAATGTCCATATCAGTGTAACTTGCTCTCGAGATGAGATCAAGCTCTATACTCGTCTATTCCAAGAATTTTGGGATGTTTTTGTGTGGCCATATGAAAAAATTCCTAGCATTGACCCAAGTATAGTCGTGCACGAAATTCCGACTTACCCTCATGCGAACCCTGTTTACCAATGGCTTCGTCTAGTGCACCCTATAAAAGCGGCCACCATCAAAGGTGAAGTTGAAAACTTCTCAAATATGGATTTATTTATCCAATCCCTATTATAGATTGGGTGTCAAATATTGTATCGGTGACAAAGAAATAAGTCACTATTTGCGTTTACGTCGATTACCATGATCTCAATCATGCATGTCCAAAGGATAATTACCCCACTCCCTTCATTGACTAGATCATTGATGAATGTGTTGGGAGTGAAATCTTTTCCTTTATGGACGGTTGTTCTGGTTACAACCAGATAAGCATTGTGCCAACTGATCAAGATAAGACAACCTTTATCTATCCGTGGGGGACCTTCGCATATAAAAAGCTCCCTTTTGGCCTTAAGAATGTTGGGGACACATTTCAGAGAGTGATGTCTTATGCATTCCATGACATTTGAAACATTGTTCAACCTTACTTGGATGATCTTCCTGCTCATTCTCATAAGTGCCATGATCATCCTGATCATCTCCAGCAAATTTTCCTTTGTTGTAGACACTACAACATTCAGCTGAATCTGCATAAGTGTGTTTTTTGCGTCGAATTCGGATGAATCCTCAGCTTTATCATTTCGAAAGAGGGCATTCACCTTGATCCCCTTAAAGTCGAGGCTATTGTTAATTCACCCCCTCCGTCTTCATTACATCAACTACAGAGTCTGCAAGAAAAAGAAAATTTCCTCCGTCATTTTGTACCGAACCATGGTGAGCTAGCTTCAGGGTTCACCCGATTTCTCAAGCAAGGAACCCCGTTTGTTTGGGATGAGGCTGCCCAAAAGTCTTTCGATGACCTAAAAGTTATCCTCATAAATGCTCCTTTGCTTCACCCTCCAAACTATCATCATGATTACTTCTTTATCTAGTTGCAGCCTCTAGTACCATCGCTATGGTGCTGGTACGGGACAATGATGAAGGTAATGAACATGTTATTTACTACCTCAGTCACAATATCCTCAACATCGAGACACATTATGCTCATATCGAAAAGTTGGATTTGGTTGCTGTTCAGGTTTTTTAGCACTTTCGGCATTACATTCTCCTCCGCACTACCACTATGATTTCCGAGTACAACCCAATGACCTACATCCTGACTTGTCAGTTGCTGGGGGGAAAGTATTCTCAGTGGATTGTCATTCTCTAAGAATTCAATTTGGTGTTCACTATTGCTAAATCTAAGAAATCTCTGGTCTTTGTTGAGTTGATTTTCTCCCTTCCCCGTGTTTCTCTTCTTGCTGGTACTGATGAGTAGCTCTTAGATGAGACTCTTTTCCTAATTAGCACTCTCAACCTGTGGTACGATGATATCATCATGTATCTCCAGACATCCACCTTCCAGTCTACATTAACCAAGGATGATCGTCGATGCATTCGCCATCAATCCCAACCTTACCATATCATTGAAGATACTTTATACCACGTTGGTGTCAATTCCATTCTTTGCCAATGTCTCACTCTCGAGGAGGCTGAGAGAGTCTTGAATGACTGCCATTCTAGTGCACGTGGTGGTCATTTTTTTGGGTTTGCTACTGCTCAAAAGACACTTCACACTGGTTATTTCTGGCCCTCCATCTTCAAGGATTGCATCCTTGCTATTCGCAAATTCCATGAGTTCCAATTTTATCAATGAAAAATGCATGGCCCAACCGCTCACCTACACCCCCTTATTGTCGTTGGTCCTTTTTCTAAATGGGGCATTGACTATATGACATGTAACCCTCATTTGGTTGGGGGGCATGGTTATATTATCATTGCCATGGATTACTTCACCAAATGGGGCGAAGCAATGCCTACATACTCTGCGGATGGTAAAATGGAAGCTCAATTTGTATTCAATCACGTTATTTCCAAGTTTGGAGTGCCTCAGGCCATTGTCACTAACCATGGCTCCAATTTTTGAGATTACATGATGGCTGAGCTGACTTCTATGTTGGGCTTGTGCCACGATGTTTCAACCCCGTATTACCCTCAGGCCAATGGCCAAGTTGAAACTATGAACAAAGTCTTGGTTACGATGCTTCAATGCACCATTGGGATGCACAAGTCAAATTAGCATCTCATGCTCTTTTTAGCTCTGTGGGCTTACTGAACCTTGACCAAGGAAACAACTAAATTCACACCATTCCAGCTAGTCTATGGTCCATAAGTAACTTTACCGATTGTGTGCAAAATT
The DNA here is from genome assembly GCA_000404065.3 of Pinus taeda. Classification (NCBI taxonomy): domain Eukaryota; kingdom Viridiplantae; phylum Streptophyta; class Pinopsida; order Pinales; family Pinaceae; genus Pinus; species Pinus taeda. Next base: position 42,964 of record APFE030162837.1, read on the forward strand.
CCCTTAATCAAGCTGGTTGTCAAACTTCTCCCTGAGACCTCACCTTAGGAAGAGTGCCTCTTGTATTTAGAATGAATGGATGAGGCTCGCAGTCTTGATTCTTTGGTCATCAAAGCACAAAAAAAGTGGGTCTATTCCCATTTTGATCAGTCGGTCTCTCCTTGGGATTTTTCTGACAGTGATTTTATTTTATTGTATGATTAGGTTAATGATAAGATAGGGGCAGGTAAGTTCGAACCTATGTGACATGGGCCCTACATTATTAAACATGTGTTATAGAAAGGGGCCTATGAGCTGATTGATTATGAGGGAAATCCCTTAGATAAGCCCCATAATGGGCTTTATCTCAAAAAGTATTATGCTTGAGTCATCTTGCATGGCTACTTTTGTGCAATAGTGTGTTATTCATTTTTGTGCATTTTGGTTTGGTGTGTTGTTTTTCAAGCAACTTTCCTGCTTATTATGTCTTCACCTACTTTGCAGATGTCTGTGACTCCTTACATCAGTTTCACTAATGGTGCTTGCCATAGTACCCAAAATCTATCCTCTACGACATGGGCCATTTATGACCCCCATGGTGAGTTGATTGATCTTCAAGTTATTTGTTTAGGTCAAACAACTAATAACATTATTGAGTATAGTGCAGTTATCGAATTGTTGTCAGAAGCCATTTCTCTTGACATTCAGGAATTGGTTGTCAACCTTGATTCACAACTTGTTGTTCTTCAACTCAATGGGAAATATTTCGTCAGAAACTGTCAGATATTGAAAATATATTTGCATACTCGTCTATTGGAGAGAAATTTTGATTGCATCACATATCATCATATTCCTAGGCATATGAATACATTCACAGATGAATTAGCTAATTATGTTTTGGATAGATATTTGCGAAATATGTGAAAAACAAAAACAAAAAATTTGTACCATAGTAAGAAAGGAAATATATAATTATATATATATATATATATATATGATGATAATGTTTGAGTGGCATACATCAAAACCCCAAAAAATAATATACGTGCTCAAATGCATCTATTGCTCGCAGGCCTCAAAACTCTAAAATGTTAAATCTATGGACTACTCGGAATTGTGCTCATGATAGCATGCAACTTCTCATACTACACGAGTCAGTAGTCGGTTGATCCGGTCTGATACCCCCACTATGTGCCTCTAATACTGGCGTGGGATATCACCCAACCGAGCATACTCTGGGATAGCTCTGCTCAATCCCTTAAGGCTCCGTGCGATTTCCTCCCCATTATCACTTCCTTCCTGATAAGGAGAAATATCGAACTGTCGAGAAACACATCCGTTAATCAGGGACATCCCAAGAGGTTGCTCTGGTCCCACATCTGCATTTACAAAATCTAAATGTCATGAATACATATGTTTCAAAAACAATAAGAAATCAAAAAAGTAATTTTTTTTTTACCTCCATCATCATAATCTTCTCCCTCTGGGAGTGGTATATTTGGATCGTCGTGGAAGTCAGTACTACTATAGGGCCAATCCTCTGCTACAATCAGCTGACGTCTCAGCCACAAAACGAAGGCGGGCTTGTACGAAATGTGTTGGCCCCCATTGATTCTAGGCATCAGTTGACTCCAAGGGACCATCTGTGCGTCTCGTGGCAATGTAGGATTCACCTCAGCAAGATGGTAGTGAAATAGTGGGATTCGCTCCAAAATGGAGGTCACTAGAATGAAACCATATGCAAATTGCTTCAGCTATCCCACCCAGTTGAAGATAGTTGGCGCCGTACAATCTATGACATACTGAAATTTGGACTCATGTTCTGCTTGAGCCCTAGCCACTCTGTTTATGGTCAACAACAACACTTTCAACACAAGATCCTGAATAGTCATGATCTCTATCTTGCCTCTCTTTGATTTTAGTGCTTCCGGGAAGTGTTCTACGAGCAACATGTTCACACTTGCCCCAATAGACCTGGACCAATATAGATTGACTGGTTCCCCTCTTTGGGATAGTCCAGTGATGAAATAAATGTCGGAAGTTTCAAGTTCCAGTTCTTGGTCCCAAATCATAAAAACTTCCCAATTGACATCCCAAAGGCTGATCAAATACTGTAGCAACTCAGTTTGAGCCTGAAGACCTGGTGTGAGGAAGAATTTGAGGGGCCCACAGTTCCTCAGGGCATTTAAATAGTTTGGGTCTACCATTTCCTATGAATCAATGTCCTCATGCTCACGTTCTTTCCAATCAACCTTTTTTCATTGTGTTTTCCCTGCAAAAACCATAAAATCAAGTCAACAATCATCCTTGGCTAAAGAAATTTGGATTAAAATAGAGAAATTTGGGCAAAAAAATCAAAATTTTGTGTTCACAGTGCTAGCACAACTGTTTTAAAAACAATAATGCTGACAGTGTGCTTAACAGATTTAATAACCCTCGATTGGTGCGATTTTGTACCCAGAAATCATGGTGACCGAGGGCGAATTTTTTTTGCTAAATCCTCCTCAAGAAATCCAAAAAAAAGTTGAAAATAGGCAAACGAAGCATAAAAATTAAGCTAAGGGTCTCAACTCTTACCTACAACTGATGGATCATTGAATGGCCTCCCAGATCTGCCGCAATCTGCTCCTAAAAATCTAGGGAACAAATGGGTGAAAATTTCTCCACACAAGGTAAAAGGTAAAATGGTAAAAATTATTTACTTTTTCCCCTTTTTATTCATTTTTCATGGAATATTAAGGTTTTAAAGGCATTTTTAATCTATTTTTACCTTAAAAATTGGATAATACGTTTACCTTTTGTGTAGCAATAGGTGACAAGTTATTGATGATGGTACTGTAGTTGCGTTTAAGCTCTTTTCTCGATTCGTAAAACTCAAATGAAAATATCGCTGAGTATTTTTCCATTTTTAACTCGTAAAAGAGAATAAAAATGAGGGGTCCGCTTTCAAGCTCTTTTTCGACTCTTTAAACACGAAAATATTGTTGAGCTCTTGTCGTTTTGAACTCATTAAAGGCTGCAAAACATCATTTACCTAGTATATGTTTACCCGTTTTTCGGGCAGGGATAAACTATTTATGGAAAAGGTACTCCTTGGCTGAAATGGTTAAATGGCTCTCTCAAGTATTGTTTTCTACCTTTTCAGGCTCGAGAGACACAAATGTATGAAAAGGGACCATGTGGAGTTTTCTTTTCTGTGTCTTTTTCAAACCCTCTAAACATGAAAAAGATATCGAGTTACACCTTTTTCGGACTCGTTAAAACATTAAACCACATTAGATTAATCACCATGACAAACATGATCTTCTCCTTCCTAGGGATCGTTAAACTTACTAGGCCAGATTCATCCAAAGGATGAACTTACAGTGAAGGCACATGCTATCCCCTTCATGCTTGTGATTAAAAAATAATTAGGGTACCTACCAGAAATGGTGGGGGAAAATGGGAAATGTTATAAATTGTGTCGGCAGCTCACTCTTGAACATGAAACTTTCTACTTCATGACAGATTGGGATATCTTCACTTCATCGTTAACCTTCTTGGGTTGGGCCATTCAGTTTATCCTTCCATTTGATCTCTGCCATGTCATCATGACTGTTGGTCACTTTAATTGCTTACTAATTAAACAGTCGAGTGCCACATAAATTTTCAACCCAGGGAAGTCCGATTATTTCAAAGGCAACTACGTACTGTATGTACTCAATTTTAATAGCACTAAAAGATGTAGTATAAATAAATCACACCCTATTAAATCTTTACTCTGTGTTATAGCAAGTATACTCTATTGCAAATATCTAATAAAAGATGGATGTTTAATCAGAAAGAATAAATCTGCAAAAGAAAACAATGGTTGTTCTATAACAAAGGATCAGGACCCTATCCCCAGAGTAGGAACCTTCAGTGCCTGCCTCTCTTATCCAGTTCACCAATTCACTCCATAAACCTAATCACTGGTGAGGCACTCATGAAATAGCATCAATTGATTAAAAGAGAAACAGAGCTTCAATAAAAGTAAAATAACATCCAGAAACAGTACTTGTTAACAAGGTATGAACGTAAATCACACTTAACACACAACAAAAAGAGAATGGGTGAATCTTGTGATGAAGGTGGGCCCTGTCCTTCTCACAAGATTCCCCATGACACGAAAACTAAGACGAAATACTCAGAACAAAACTTTATTCATTCATCAATATACCATATTACAGAAAAGATTCAGTCTCATTCTTTCAACTACAATCCTTGTGTTACAGCTTGTTCATCCTCCCTTCTAATGTAGATGTCTCCTCTTTATAGAGGAGACATCTATTACAAAAGATTTACATTATAGATTCTAGTTCAACCCTTTATACAAAAATAGGGAAATCAGTTTCCCGTCAACAGGATGTTGTTACAGTAATTTAGATTATGAACGTTACAACCAATGTAACAGCTTCCTCAGTGATCAATCAGGTTCCTTTTTTGTTGTCAAATCTCGTACGCAAATCTCAACTTTCTCCTTGATATTTTCATGTTGTTCTTGTTGTTTCAGCTTCGATATTAGCGTGTTGTTCCTGCTGTTTCAGCAACTGCAAAAGATAGTCCTGCCAGCTTTAGGGAGTTTCGACAATGCGGTCTGCACATCATTCTTTAATTTTTCAGCAACTCAGTCAACTTAAAAGATCAATTATAAAGATAGCATGATTATGTGTTAAATAATTAAACATATAGCAATGAGAAGAGTCATTGTATACCTTTAGAATGATTGATTCAACACACTAGCAAGGACTTTCAAATATGGGTTGAAAAGGGCAATATTATGACAAAATATAAGGTCAAAAAGAGACAATATGGGGTCCTAACAATGACCTCCGATCCTATGGATCCTGTTGACTATGTGGGGCCTAACACAGGTTCATCAGTGAGTTTAGCCAAGCAAATTCTGGTACTACTGGCCCTTTCGGCAACAGCCCATGGAGCGCGGACTGAGGTTTCACCCAAAGTAGTATGGGAGGGTGTTAGAACCAGGTTTCCGCACCCTGGTGATGTCTGATATGGAAGATTGGTAGGCAATTCAACCTTCGTACTTACTAGATTATGCGCACCAGTGAGCTCCTTGCATCCTGTGGGACTCCCTTCGTGCAGATCGAGCCACAGTGCAACCATTATTAATTACCTAAGGCTTCCTTAGTTAGGTTCTGTTCATTAATTCCTTAGAAGGTTTTCATTCATAAACATGCATACAAGTGCGCGCATATAAATAAAAAGATACCATTAATGCATAACATCCCAATATAGATCTATGAACTAGATGCACAATATGCCAAATCAACTTCTCTTTATTAATGATGCTTTCCAAGTTTAGTTCAGTACAGACTTGACTCTTCCTTGCACACGCAGCTGCAGGGGTCCGCTCACTCAACTACGGACTCTACTAGGCCTTTGCGCACTCAGCTACAGAGCCTCTACCTACTACTATGACCCAATACCTTCAGATCCACTTCTATCCTCTAACCATGCCTTCACATCTATCTCTTTCTTCTTCTCTACTCTCCTAAGCTATCTTTACACTTAGAACCTCACTCTATTTATACAATCCCATGGCCTATGGACCATGGGTAGGCCAACTCAACTTTTCATCAAATTACATTATCTTAGGGTGGACAACCCTAGACTCTTGCGCTCTGCGCCCGTACTTCGCGGAGTCTTTACATTACATTGACCAAAACTCAGGCTTTAAGCCCCAAAAACATGTTATGGGGGGATCCACTACCGAGCAAGCCCCCAACACAATCATCATGACTCGTCCTGAGTCACTCAGCTAGTACAACGATCTTGGCATGAAGCCCTTCCAACTGTTCCTGAGCTGCGCGAAGGTCCACGGTGCATTGTTCTACCATCTGCTGGATTTTCTCTAATCGATCGGCTGAATATTCGCCATCCTAGGCGAATCCCTGTCTGAGAGCATGCAATACTTTCATTTTTTTGAGCTTTCCTTCGATGGTGGTTGTGATGAGAAAGCCCTCATCAATCCAAGTATGGATGCATGCTTTAAGTACTGCCTCTTTTTGGTGCGCTGCATCCTTTTTTGGCGTCGGTGTCTAGGGTGAATTAGGAATTTCTGGTGCATCCGCCACCAGTGGCGTAGGGCTCTACACAGCTCCCTGGGTTGTTAAAATCATTTTGTTCAAGAAATCCTGCATCTCCTTTGACAATGTCTCAAACACTGAACTTTCTCTCACAGCCCCCAAATTCGCCAGGTTCATACCTAATTGATAGTGCAACAGTTGAATTCTCAAAATGCCAAGGGTTGTTTGGTGGAAAGCCACCTATGATTTATAGGCCTTTTTGGATTCAAATTTGATCGTTCCCCCCTTATTCAGCTCATTAATGCAGGATGGGCAGCAGATAGTCCCAAATCTATTTCTGACTTCGTGCCTTAATTGCCCGCCGCCTGCTCCTCATTGCCTTAAACTGGACATCTTGTCAGGAACAGTGACACCAATGGTCACTTCCCAGCCTACCCGCATGGCAGCACAACCCCCTATGGGCGACCGCGACCCCTGTGACATACCGATCTCGTGCACAACCTCCGTATAGCGCAGCTCCCATATAGACTCTTTTATAGTCCCGCGCCCTCTTTCAACTGCTTGGAGCGCTGAGACTATGCTTTCCATGGATAGTCAGGTGGTCACACCACCTATGTGAGGCTTCAATTTACCTTTCAGCCCGGTCCACAGACACCCCCCAATTACCCTTACATTTTTCATTGCGTCATGCTCTTCCTTGTATGGTGCGCTCCCCTATTTACTTTGTCTAGTAAGGTGTGGTCGCAGCCGTGGTAGCAGGGCCACAACTTCTTTTAATGCAATAGTATGGCTAGCTATACCTTGTCCTATCGTGCTTAGTTTCCCGGCACAGCATGCTTGCGTGATTTCAGTTTCCATTTGTTGATTTGTTCATCCAATAACATGGTTTTCTTTCTTATCCGTACGTGATCTTCTTTGAGTTCGTGACGTTTCAAGTTCCCTCACTGAATGCCTACCTGTAACTGCGTAATTCCTTTACCCGGGTCCTCACGTACTGTCCCAACTATGGGAGCTGTTGTATGGGGATTCTTCTCTACTCTTATGGTCTCATCTCTCCTCTTCAATTTTGGAGTCATTTCCGCGCTTAGGTTTTTGCTCATGGCCCTATAGGCCCATCCAATCACTGGTATGCACAAGTCCCAATTAGTTTGTCTCGCCTGGTGAACTATGTTCATGATTTCACGTACCTTTTTGAATGCTTTGACATGGAATACTCGTGGTGTGCATCGCTTTTCCTGCTACTGCGTCTGGTTTCGATTTTCGATCCTTAGTCTGGGGTGTGCTTTTGTGGACTGCACAGTGCATGTCTACACCCATCGACATAGGTGGGCGCACTGTATCACTGTTGTTCTAGTATTGCACTTTCAAATTTGTCCAGGAATTCATCCACCGCTGTCACTCCATCATATGTTGGCAGTTCCCTGGCCTCTGTCATCACGTAATGCAGTGATCTAGTCATCATGTTGCAATTCAGCGTTGTCACTTCGTGCAACCGGTTCTGCCAGCACTTTACTTCTTCATCTGAGTCCGAAGTACAGGAGCTGTCGTGCTCCCATGAGATTCTCCCATCTGCAGTCATGTTCACCCGATCCTGCTCTCACACCGTTATCTGGTAAATACAATCCAGCTCATCGTCACTTTCATCGTCGCGTACTGGTTCAGTGTAGCGTGCTCCTTCGGCTGGGTCTATCATAACTACTATGCATAAGGACCTTTTCTCGAATATCATCTTCTGCTTCTTCAAGTTAATAACTCCATTCATATCAGTGGCCCAGTCTATTCCTAGCAACATGGGATAGGGATTGTTGTCATCGACAATCTCTATTACTTCAAAGTCTGTCTGTGTGCTTGCACCTTTGATATCAATTGTTACCCCTTGCAACCTCCCCATGGGAAAAATATTCTATTGGTTTGCCATTCATAATTGAATAGGGAACCACTGCAACACAGGCCTACCTATACGTTCATGTTAGCTCTGCTACATAGTTCATCATTTGAAAGACCAAATACCAGCTTGGCCATATGTTTATGCTCAGAAAGGCAGATCGCAGCAGTCTTTTCTTCCCTTCCCATTCATGTCCCTTATACTCCATAGTCCCGCTAATCTCTGTTTTTCATCCTAAAACCTCTCCATTCCTTGTTTAAATCCCTCTGAAATCCATCAAAGCCCCTTTTTGGCCCCACTCTTTAAGCGCAAGTTAAGCCTTCCATAAGACGTAACCATATAACTCTGTTCTTTCTTTCCTCATCGCAATCGGCAAATCGCATATGTGTGTGTGTGCGTGAAAGCCCAAACCCCTTGACTCCCGCCGATGCAATATTGCGATGCTCCTTATTCAGTCTTAAAATATGGTTAATTTCTCTATCAGGTCCATGGCCCGATCGCAAGTCGTAATCAAAGTTTTCAGCAGGTCTCGCTTAAGTCATGTCCATAGCATTGCCGATCACCGATTACCAACTGCCCATATCGGACGCAATGTGATTATAAACTGTTGTTAAATGACTCCGTTGGTTCTGTAGCACCATCGCAATTGGCACTTTCAAGGTGGCAATGCCTTTTTCATTATAGTGATGCGATAGCTGGACCCGATGCTACTCACTGCTCCTGTATATAAAGTTTCAAGTCCGCAGGTCCGCTTTCGATAATGCATTTTCCCTATTGCATAGCTTTCCCCGCAAACCAATCCCTGCCATTCGTTCATTTCATCCAATGTCATTCGCACCTCCTAGTCCCATGAACTGCCCATATTAACCCGCGGGTAAAGCGGTCTCTCCGCGCCCCATCTGCCACGCGTCGCCCTCCTAACATGATTGCTTGCCTATGTACAATTACCGCTTGCCTCCTATAAGTGGTGCGATCAATACCGCCCACCTATTGAAACCACTTTCCCGACCGATTAAGCCTCGTGCATCTTTCGCCCCCGATCACCATTGGATCTGTCCACTTGTGATCCAACGGCTCATGATCGTCTTTCGCCTCATCTTCCCGATGGCCCCTGTCATCCTATCTCCACTGCCATTCTGCGCAATCCGATGGTCAGCCTTGCTCCTCCATTTTGTTTGTCCACTCGCCATGAAGTCCACGCTCATATATTTCTCCGTGCATGTGAGGGACGAAGGTGGCCAGCTACCTGTACCCAGCGCAGTTATTCCACAACGACCGCATTCAAGAAGTAGAATGGCTGAAGAGCGAGAAGGACATTCCTCGAGCAGTTAAAGCATTTAGAAAGCATGGAGTTTCATCCATATTTCATTCCGCCTGCCCGAGAAGGACAACAGAGCATCCGGCAAGATCAAGTTTGTTCACTGTCACAGTCAGATTGTAGCAGAGACCCATATCACAGAGTTAATGTGGTTGGTGGTCCATTATGACCCCTCCACGCATGGGATAGCAAATATTTTTGTAAGCAACCTTTATATATATCCAGAACTCAGAATGTAATAGGGTTGATGGATTTTGGTTTTGATGTAAGGTTCAACTTCTAGAGACTATAACTACTGTGATACTTGCAGCGTCTGGTCTTCATTTTCAGCTAACACAAGCTTCTTTTGTTGTTAATTGCACACTCTCCACTTCTTTTTTGTTCTAGGTTGTGCCTGTTATGCATTTATTCATGTACTCTTGATATTTAGCATTAGAGGGGCTATCATCCCACCTCTGTGTTAGAATCTTGTATGTATTATTGAATGTGTTATGCAAGTTTCTTTTACTTAGTGCCAGAGAGCTGTCATCCTATCTATTTATTAAGAAACAGATTTGCAGACCTCTTTACTGATTGCAGCCGGCCATCACATGGACTTGTGCATCTGCTGGTGTGGTCAGTATTCTTCATATTCACTTAATCCTCAAACTGTGAGTAATTGGTGGTCTAAAGCCTTGTAGTCTGGGGGTGTTCACCCATGTCCGGATTTAAGCATAGTAGAAGTGGTTATCTGGCTTGAATATACATCATTCCTTCCATTCATCCATTTCCAACATTTTGTTGAGTTTGTAATGTTCTCGAGCATCTCTGAGATACAACCTAGGAGAGTTTCTTGGGGTGATAACATTAATTGGCGTCGTTGCTGGGGAGAGGAGATTGAAGCCCAGCTTCCCTGGGAGAGGACACAGTTCCAGATTTTGATGATAGACAAGGTCTGGGCACATTTCTGATTGTAATCATCTATCTGGCGACCCCACGTTCCAGTCCTGGCTCAGTTTGTGAGACATACTCGAAGAAATCCTCAGAAATCACCAGCTGACCCGGTGCCTGACCCTAAGAAGATTGTCAAATCGAGGAGAACTTCACAGAAGGGAGCGTCAAGATCAGGTAAGCCTAAGAAATTTTATGTATCTCTTCAAGAGGTGGTCATAGTTTGAAGAATTAGAACCTTGTATTGCTAGTGAAGAGTCACCTGTAGAGATTCATATTGCTCCTTATACAGTTAGTTCCCATTTGGATCTCAGTCCAAAGATTGCATCCTATATATTCCATAACATCCCTTTGCCTCTGTCATCCATTTCATTGTTTCCCACTATTCAATCCAAAAGCATCCTTCCACATACCCCAGCCATGGCAGGCCAACAAGCACCTACGAGGATGGAAAGGATTCTTGCTGCTAGGTATGGACCCCTAGTTTTTCCTGTTCCTTTGAATGCCATGCCTGTAGGAGAATATCAAAAATACATGCCTAAGTTCACTGGTACAGAGGGGGTAACTGCTGAAGAACACCTTGAAGCTTTTTATAGTTATTCTGATAACTTAGATATTAGTGAAAATGATGTGTTGATGAGAGTTTTTGTCGAGAGCCTTGATGGAGAGGCCAGAAAATGGTTCAGAGAATTGACCCCTAGATCTATTGCTGATATTGAAGCCTTAGATAATGCATTTTTAAAGCACCGGGGAGATAAAAAGGACTTGTTGTATTACCATACTGAGTTTGGTAACTTGAAGAAAGAAAATGGGGATTCTTTGCCTAATTTCAATAAAAGATTTAATAGGATGTATAGTAAAATACCAGCTGAGGTAAATCCCACTCCTACCTCAGCCAAACTCACTTATGCCAATGCTTTTGACTCTAACTTATGTTTATTGTTGAGAGAAAGAAGATGTGCCACTCTAGCTGATATGCAAGATGCAACCCTAGAAGTAGAATCTAATATAATGGTTGCAGAAAAACTTAAAAGTGATGCTGACAGAAGAAGGCAGAGACATGAAGATTCTCCTTCCTCTACCTCATATTTAGAGCCTAAATTAGATAATATGACCAGAATGATAGAGTCATTGGCTGCTGAGATATCTAAGCTGAAAGTTGAGCAGAACACATTTGCTCCAATAAATTCAAATCCATACAGAAGAGCAAATGAACAGCTACAAATCATTCAGAAGGGTAAAGAACTAAATGAAGAGCACAAGGTTAAAGCTCCTTTTCAAAATGTAGTCATGGAGGAGGAACAAGTTGAAGACGAGGATGAAATCCATTGTATGGAAGATAAAGGTAGTGTTGCCTTGTTGACAATAGTTGAATATGTAGAAGCTTTGCTGCAAGAACAAGATAGTCAGTGGGACAGAGAGGTTGTTCCACAAACCGGGGAGCAGCGAAGGTATAATATGAGGTCACATGCAAGTAATGTCAAGGAGAATCCTGCCTAAAGAACTGTTATCCAAACAGAGTCACAGAATTCTAGACAGAAAAGACCAGCAGCTGATCCAGTCATCCTCAAAGCTCTAGTTCAAGAGGTAAGAGGTCCTTACAAGTCCCCTTCCCCTTTCAGTCTTGAAGCAGAAGTTCAGAAGTTAGAAATATATGTGCCTCTGTTAGAACTTGTAAAGAGTGAAGTGTTTAGAAAGCCTATCCTTGAATCTCTTGAGCTAAAAGCCACACAAGCCTCCACTGAATCTATCCATTTGCATGATGATAGAATTGCAGTTGTGCTTAGCCAAATGACTGAACCTGCTGATGATAATTCTCCATCTTTTTATGTCTCCTTGACCATTCATGATAAAATCCTCCACAATTTCCTGCTAGATACAGGGGATAGCCACAATTTGATGCCTAAAGCTGTCATGGAAGAGTTAGGCCTTGATATCGCTAGACCATATCACAATTTATTCTCTTTTGATTCAAGGAAAGTGAAATTCTTGGGACTGATAAAAGATTTAGCCTTTACCCTAACTCAGCTGCCCATGAAGATCATGGTGATGGACATTGTGGTAGCAGATGTCCCTCCCAATTTTGGCATGCTGCTGTCTAGAGGATGGATTAAGAGACTAGGTGGGACATTAAAGAATGATTTATCATATGCCACTATCCTAGTCTTTGGAGGAGAAAGCATGAGATTATACAGAGAAGCACAACTGGCATACATCATCAGTGATGAAAAGAATCCTACTAATCATCATAATTATGTTGTGGACACTGATTTTGGAGCTTGTATTCTCCAAATAGAAGAATCTCAGAAGGCCTCAATGCAGCTCAGGAAACAAATAGTTCAAGCCGAAGGAGAACAAAGAAGTCAGGTTTGGGAGATGTTCTTTGATGGAGCATGTTCCAGGGA